>JASDQU010108774.1:83643-103674 GCA_032191745.1 Picea mariana | reverse complement strand
ACATAAAAGATTCCACAGTTATGAGTCGTGTTGGAAATCCACATAGTCACTGATGACTTCTATGTAATGGAACTACCAAACACCAACGCCATATTGGGGGTCCAATGGCTTGTTTCCATAGGAAAACACTCGGTGGAATACCAAACTATGGATTTGGAGTTCAAAGAAGAAAACGGTAAGAAGGTAGTTTTGAGGGGCGTGTTGAATGATGCTCCCAAGATCGTTTCAGCTAAACAAATGGAGGGTATTTTTAGACATGGGGATGTCACCTATGCAACAAAGTGCTTGATTATGACTAAGAAACCTTCACACAACAATCATAAGGATAATATAAACATACAAACACTATTGAGTAAACATGACCTAGTCTTTGGGCAGATACCTCGAGGGAGACCACCTAACAAGGTATTTTAGCACACTATTGAGTTGGACGATGGAGGAAAATCAGTTATCACCACTCCCTACAGACATCCTAAGAAATTCAAGGATAATATCAAAAATACCATGAAGGATCTGCTGGAGATGGGGCATATTAGGCCAAGTTCGAGTCCATTCACTTCTACTATAGTGTTGGTGAAGAAGAAGTATGCCACAATGTGGATGTGCATTGAATACAATGAATTGAATAAGAAGATGATTAAAAACATGTACCCAATTTCCAGGATCAATGAGTTTCTAGATGAGTTACATGGGGAGGTGTATTTTTTGAATATTGATCTTCGATCAGGGTACCACCAGATTAGAGTCAGAGAGAAAGACATTCAAAAAACTTGTTTTAGATGCCATTATTGGAATTACACGTTTTTGGTCATGCAATTTGGATTGATCAACATGTTGCTGAAAAGATATGGAAAGCCTTATTTTTTAATCTTACTCAACTAACTTAAGATTAGAGGGATTGTGACCCTGAGTTTATAGCCAATGTAAAAAAGACCAATTGATTCTCAAGCACTAGATATTAGGAAAGAATGTTGTCTTTTTATTATTAAATATGAAAAAGAAAGAAAAAAGTATGTTTGTTTGTATGAGATATTAAATAACAAGAAGAATATAAGTATGATAAATAGTACAGAAAAATACACAAGTGACACCAAAAATAAGCACATCCTTTTTATTGGTTTCATTTCAAGTTACATTCAAAATTCCGTTTTACATACCCCTGCAAGGGTAAGGACAAAAATCAAATTTACAAATCTTCGGTGAGTACCACACATAAGACTTGGGTTTCAATAAAAGACCAAGACTATAGATGTTGTATCAGACTATCCATATAACAACATTTCTTGACTCTACAAAATATCCTTAATCAGAAATGAAAACTAATTCATAAACAAATCAGAATACATAGACTATCAATAAAAAATGAGCAACCTTATGAAGCATGCGTTCTCTATAAATGCTTCTCATTCCTTAGTATTTCCACCTTCAACAATATCTGACTATCAAGAAAAGGGTTAAGACTCTATGATACCTTGAAATGAATGAAATTAATTAATATCACAAGCACAAGAGCAGAACTTTATCAAAAATTAATTTCCTTTCTCTCTCCCCCTTTGTCCCTTTAATTGATTTCTCTTTTATCTCCTCCAGGTAGTTGTGGTATTTCTCAACGTCTTTAGTTAAGTCATAAATGAATTTTTAGTTATATCAAAAATAACTTTTAGTTATTTAGGGGCAAACAATAAATAATATAATAAGTAGATAAAGGGTAATATAAATAATAACTAATAGGTCAGACTCTCTATTTCCTTTGATTGTCCTTAAATTTAAATTTCCTCTTTGTTCCTCCATATTATTTAAATAAATAATGCCACCTCCTCAAATACACATGTGTGCACACATGTATCAAATTAGAACAACCCTTATATCTCCCAACATGCCATCCATATAACTAAGTAATATTTGTTACCAAAAATATAATATTATCTTTTTGTCCAAAAGTCAAAACATAATCACCATCCCATCCAAAAAGGTGTAAATGAAAGTAAGTTATTAAGAGTAACAATTAACTTTTGCATCAAAAACCATATTTTCTATGAGAAGCAGTTTGTGTTTTTTTTATTGCTCACTATAGTTACTTCCTTGTTTTCATGTGAGCTAGGCTTCTCAGACTTCTTTTGATTAGATGCCTTGGGGTGAACCTTACTAAAATCATAGGAGTGTTCATTGGCATGTTGGGAATTATATTTTACTAACTGGGATGATCCATGAGATGACTTCGATTCAGTGGTAATTTGTTTTCCCTTACTTGACTTTGGCTCAAGAATCTCTATCTTGAGCCTTCTTCTTGCATGAGATGAATGGGCATGGGATGGAATAGAGGAAATATGGTGAACATGTCATTTAGCTGGAGGAGGAGGTGGTAATTCTAGTGACATTGTGGTCCAACCACCTTCATGAACTAGAGTATGTTGGACAACATATTCCCAACCATCATTTCCAAGAACTTCTAGTTTCATGTACACATCAACTGGGACATGAACATTTAAAATATTAGGATGAGCCTGATACAGAGGTCTCTCAGGTTGAGGATATGGATGTAAGGCTCATTGGTATTTTGTTACACCAAAAATTGTTTCAACCTCTACCTCTATTTCCTCCTCTTCCATGACTTATCCTACTAAAGAAACTCATTTCCCTAACAGTAAGGCTCATATTAGAATATAAATCATATGGAAAATAATACATCAATTTTTTTTGCATAAGGAAATAATTTAAGATATTGGCTCTGACTAGCTAACAATCAAGCATGCAACAATCCATTCATTAGTTTTGATATCATTTATTTCATAACTAATGACCACTTTGAACAGGGAAAATACATGATATATGGGATGTGGAGGGCTTGTACTGAGTGAAAAATGACATTTATGACAAGAGACGAATACTATTCCTTTCCATAATCGATTAATAAAATTCAATTAGTAATATCAATCATTCATATAGAGCTTTCATATCTAGGATGAATGAGCGGGAGAAACAACAAGCTAGGGTTTGATAGTCACAGACACAGAGGAGCACAACATGGTTACCAAAGAGGGTGGTAATGGAACCCCCTCATATAAGCAGGTAGTGGTGGACATGGGCAAAGGCCCATGCGACGGTGGTTTCAAGGAACCAGTGATGAGCGCTTTGGGATCGGGACCAAAAAATAATCAAGAAAGAAACCAGGAAGAAAGGGATGGCATGGGGGAAGAAGCCAGAGAAACCCAGAATGATGCGCAAAAACCAGCGAACCCCAATTGGGTGGAAGGGTGGAAACTGTGTAAACCTAAGACATCAATGATACCCAAGGTGATACCGGAGGATCCACAAATGCAACTCTACTGGGACCAGATGAAGACGCATGCACTGATTTGCAGGTTCATGGGTTTGTGGCCCACAAAGAGAACATTGCGCAACTAGATAAAATACCAATGGAAGCCAAGCGACAAACTGGAACTCCGCCTGGGGTTGAAAGTATTATTCACAATAGTATTCATGAACTTGGAGGAAAAGGATAGAATCTTTGAGGGGGGCCATACTTCCACACCTCAACAAGACTATACATGTGGCCATGGAAAGAAAAATTCTCCCCAGAGAAAGAAGCCTTCAAGAATGTACCTATCTAGTTGAGGCTTTACTCCTTGCCGCTAGAGTACTGGCTACCCTCCACCTTTGAAGAAATCGGGAAAAAACTTGGAAAATATGTGAAGACATCGGAAGCAACCCTAAATGGTAGATATACCTCCTAAGCAAGGATCTGCATAGATATGGATGTTTCAGGGGAACTCCCAGAAGCCATAAGCCCGAAATTTAGGGATGAGGAATGGATACAAAGCATCGACTACGAGAAGATCCCTTTGAGATGCAGAAGATGCCATGAACATGGAAACCTATTCAAAGAATGTCCTCTCAATAAAAAAATAAGAGGAAAACACCAAAATACAATAGGATGAGGAGGGATTTATCAATCCAAACTACAGGAACAGAGAAAACAGGAAACCAAGTAAAGCTCCAATGGGAAGTAATCCAAAAGACGAGACTCGAACAGAAGGGTGGGACAATGTTAGGGTCCTAACCTGCACATAGGTAGAACAATATATTCAGACGTAATAAAGGTCAATATTAATAAGGCCTTTCAATAAAATAGAATAAGGCGGATGTAAGAAGACCTAATAGAACCTTCCTCTTCTAGAAGGATCTTCCTCTAGATTCTTCTTTTTAGTATAAATAGGAGTCGAGGGTATGAGAACCCTAGCTTGGATATTATTTTAATAGAGCTCTTCTCAATTGGAGGTTTCCCCCTCAAAAAGGCCCGTGAACATTGCTTTCATATTCAAAGTGTTATTTCTGTTGTTATTCTTGTATCATTTCAGTGTTATTGTGGTGAATGTTCTGGTTATATTGTTGTTATTCTACCATTACTAGGATTTTATTTCAGTTCTACATACATTTTATATCTGGTATATTACATACAAAACCAATAAAGGGGAAGAAGGAGGAAAGGAAAAGGCAAAAGCCAAAGAAACTAAGGAACAAACCACAAATGAGTACACAAACAACCCAAGCAATAAGATGGAACAGGGGGGTATCACAACTCCTATGGACGGAAAAACTAGAGATTCCAACACCCCCATGTAAGAGGCGCACAGAGATGCAAAAATGACACCAAGTGAGGCAGTTATGGAAGATCCTAATCTCAGAGACATTGTGGAAAGGGAAGGAATAGACTTCTGGAACATACTGGAGCAATGGAAAAGGCAGGGCATAGACAATGCACCAGTGGAGAAACTAGATCGTATTCAATACCTATTCCTCCTAATGGAGGAAGAAAAATCTAGAGGGCTCAAGCTTATGCACGGGGAGATAGGACACCTCGGAATCAAGGCAGGTGAGGGACAACTCCAGCTCTCACCCAAGCAGACGATAAGGAAGAAAGGAAGGAAATCAAACAATGTAGCCCTATAGGAACTAGGAGATTTACTGATAAACTCAGGTAAGATAAAAAATCTCTTTCCCAACTAGCCCCCCACATGTTTAAATGAATATTATAACATGGAATATTAGAGGCCTAAACAACCCATGAAAATAGAGAATCCTTAAAAACAAATTGAGGAAGGAACAACTAGACCTCCATTTCATCCAAGAGACAATGTATTGTAGACAGAATGGAAACAATCAACAATAAATAATGTAGCAAGTACAAGACATTGGATGTCAAAGGACATCAGATGGCAGGCAGTATTCTCACTTTATGGAACCCATAAGTGATGAATTTACTAGCAACCAAAGCCACCAGACACACACTTTCGGTTAACATGCAAATCATAGGTAACACAGAGGTGATTTTATGAACTAATGTGTATGGTCCCCAAATGTTGGAAGAAAAGAGAAGAATTCTCCTCGACCTAGAAAACCTAAAAGCCCATTCCAACAACCTCCACTGGATCATGGTACGGGACTTCAACATCATCACAACACTTGCAGAAAAAAAAGGAGCAACTAGGAGACTGGATAGAGACGTAGAAGACTTTTCATCTTTCATTGACATAATGGAGATGGTGGAAATCAAAACAAGAAATGGCCAGTTCAGTTGGAACAACAAACATATAAAGAAACATTAGATAGCGACGACTCTAGACAAATTCTTAGTGTCAGAGTCCATTATTCTATAGGGTTTAACTTTACAATGCCACATCCTTCCTTTTTTTTNAGTCCAATTGGAAGCAAACTTCCAAACAACACCAAGGAGTAGACCGTTCAGATTCAAGAAATTTTGGATCGAACATCCCACTTTCAAGGAGAATATTAGTCAATGATGGTGGGCACAACAACTAGAGAAAGGGACAAGTATGTTCAATATTTATAAGAAACTCAGGTACATCAAACATAAACTCAAGGAATGGAACAAGGAAATCTTTGGAAACATAAACCAAGAAAAAAAAATATTGAATACAGAACGAGGAAACTCCAAGAAATTTTCATAGATGAGGGCTATATAGAGGATAGGAAAAAGGAAGATGCCCAAATGACCCAAGAATGGGAAGAAAGATGCCAACAGGAATCAGGTGGCTAAAGGAAGGAGAATGGAATACAAAGATTTTTCATATAACAACCATTGCTAGAAGAACCCACAACAAAATCATGAAAATTCGGGATCAGGATGGGACCAAAAGAGAGTCCCACAAGGAGATTGAAAACATACTGGTAAACAACTTCTAGGGGATAGCCTAGGAACCCAACCAAGACAGAAAGGAGGCCATACAAATGATAACTCAGCACATCCCCAGGCTAGTTACTGAGGAACAAAATATCAACCTAATCAAACCCATCGCTAAGAAGGAAATTGACTAAGTGGTCCAGGAGATGCCCAATGGAAAGGCCCCAGGCCTAGATGCTTTCATGGTGGAATTATTCAAACCTTGTTGGGAAGTGGCCAAATAGGATGTTTATGGGGTGGTGGAAAACTCTAGATGCTCGACCCCCATTCTGAAAGTGCTAAATGCCACAATGATTACCTTAAACCCCAAAGAAAATGAATCAAGGACCCCAGACCACTACAAACCCATAGATTTATGCAATGTGGTCTACAATATAATCTCCAAAGTCATAACCAATAGACTGAAACCTCTACTACCCACACTGATTTCACAGGAACAGGCGGGTTTTGTAGAAGGGTGACAAATTGTGGACAACATCATCCATGTCCATGAGCTCATACACACACTGAAACTCTAGAGGAGAGGGAGGATGATAATCCAACTTGACCTAGCAAAGGCTTATGAAAAAATTACTAGCACTATATGGTCAAGACTCTAGAAGATTTTGGCTTTGCGCAACACTAGATCAACTAGATTTCTAGTCTAGTCTCAATGACAAGTTACTCGCTTTTAATCAATGGAGCCCCATCCAAACCCTTCTGTCCTTCAAGGGTCATTAGGAAAGGAGAATCACTATCACCTTTCCTATTGATTATGATGATGGAAGGACTGAGTAGAAGCATAAAAAGCTCAACTACAACAGGGGAAATAACAGGCATCAAACCTTTAAAAAACTACCCTACCTCCACACACCAACAGTTCGTTGATGACACCTTAATCCATGGCACACCCATGGTCAAGGAAGAGAAATCCTATAAAATAATCTTAGAAGAGTTTGGGGAAGCCTTGGGTGCAGAGATCAATCACTCCAAATCCATGATCTATTTCTTCAATACCAACAAAGCAATTCAAAGAAACCTAGCAAATATTTTGTGGTTCGAACGCAAGATGCTCCCAACAAAATACTTGGGAATCCCCCTGATAGATAGATCTTACAAAATGACAACATGGGAAGGATTGATCAACAAACTACAAGAGAGGGCGAAAAACTGGACATACAGATCCCTCAACCTAGCGGGGAGACTTATTCTGACCAATGCGGTTCTACAAACAATTCCGACCTATATGATGTTTGTGTTTCCCACTCCCAAAGGAATACTCCAAAAAATAAGAACCATCCAAAGGGACTTCCTATGGAAAGGAGCGAAAATCAAGAAAAAATGGGCCCTTGTGGCCTAGGAGAAGGTTTTCAAACCCAAATGCAAAGGAGGCCTGGGGTTAGAAGACCCACATGTAACCAATGAAGCCTACAGGGCAAAACTTTGGTCGAGATAGGTCAAAGCAAAGGAAACACCATGGGAAACCCTCTGGAAGGCCAAGTATGTCCCATACATCAATGACCCAAATGAAATTCACTTTATGGGCATAAGGGACGGATCAACCATCTGGAATCTAGCCTAGCGCAACAAAACCTGCATCCAGAAACACAACTTCTAGGAAGTGAGGAATGGTAAAACAACTATATTCTAGGAGGATGCATGGAAACATGAACCCAGAATGGAAAATACGAATAGGGAAGAACTCAAACAGGAGATGACCATGCAAGGAAAAATAAAAATCCATGACTACTAGAAATAAGAAAATGACGTGACAGATGGAGGATCTGGGACAAACTCAATCCACAAAATAGAGATCGGATCGCAGCAATAGCAAAGGAGGTGGAGGAGGAATTAGGGAAAAGGAAAATCATCATCTTAGAAAAAGAGGACCAACTAAGATGGGGCAGGAAAAATGGTGGGGAATTCAACTTAAAAGAAGCTTGGAATTACATCATGGCCTAGGACTAAGAAGATCTGGCACAACAGTGGGGAAAGATTTGGGACAGCCCCTAGTGGCCAAAAATAAAAAATTTCAAAAGGTCAGTACTTCACAACGGAATTCTAACATGGGAAAACCTAAGGAAAAAGGGTTGCATAGGCCCATTATGATGCCACTTATGTCAAGAAAAGGAAGAAAAAACGAATCACCTCCTCGATGAATGTAATTACACAACAAAGATCTGGGATTGGGCGGAAAGCATCTTTCACCAATTCAATAGAACTCAAGGTAACATTAGCGCAACCATCAATAAATGGAATGAGACTTATAGAAAAAATGAAATGGTGAACCTCTGATGGAATCCCATGCCATGGTTGATTATATGGGCAATATGGAAAGAAAGGAACCGACGCATCTTCAGAAATGAAAGCCTTCCAAAAGGGAAACTCAAGGAAGAAATAATCTCTCAAATAGGAGAAATGGTACAGATCCATAACTTCCATACTGGAAAAGTGCAACCCACAAGCCAAGTCTCCTGAATCCTGGAATTTTTTTACCTAAAAGACGGGGGTAACAACACACGGGTAAAGAGGCCACCGCAACTCCAATCAGGAGAGTGCAACTGGACACCACCCCCGGTACGGTTCCTCAAGTTAAATTTTGAGGGGTGGCAAAAGGGAACCCAAGAATAATAGGGATGGGAGGGGTGATAAAATATAGTGGTGGAAACATAATCTGGTTATACATTGGGTGTATGGGAAACTCAACCAACAACACAACAGAATTTGGAGCCCTGGAGCTCGGGATCGAAATTCTAAGCTGCGAAAGGATGACCAACACTATTGTGGAAGGTGACTCCACCTTGGTCATCAACAGGGTAAAGAGACTCCAAAATGGCACCAGAGTGGGCAAAGTGCAAATACATTGGCACCTGGGAAACTCCCTACAAAACATTAAGGAACATCTGCAAACGATTAACACGATGGAGTTACGTTGGGTACACAGGTCAAAAAATGGCCTAGCAGAAAGAATTTCCAATGAGGGGGTTAGCAAAGAAGGACCTGAACTAGATACTACCTGGCTCAACATCCCAGAAGAACAATTCAGAATGGATTGCCTCCAACTAGCGACAAAATATTGTGACAACAACTTAAGAAAGGAAGGTCACATTGAGGAGGGCAGAGAAAGACCCAGGTGACGACACATAGGACCTAGGCAAGATATGACTACCCAAAACTCGACCACCAATCACAATGCAGGATAAAATTATACAACAAGTGAGGGTACAACAACAATAATATTTGTGGGGAAAAACAGTGGGAAAGTATCGATGAAAAACAATAGGTATCAAATGACATAAGGCAAGAGGGATTGACATGAACCAATATCGACCCACCATGCCAAAGACCAGGTACAGAGAGATGTGCAGTAGGATATCAAGAGAGCAAGGGAAAGGGCCCATACATGAATAATTATGGAGTCCTCATGATCATATGTACCGCGACGGGTAAAAAGGATCGAAAGGTTCACCTCTACGGGCAGACCATGCTTGGAAGGACAAGCCTGTAGCAGGGAAATTTTAATATGAGAATAAATAATAGTCATATATGTAAACAAAAGAGTGCAACTAAAGGAGCCACAATAGACACAAGGGTGAGAAATAGGTTGAGAATCTAGCAAAGGATTTTCCATAGGCCAGACAAGATGGTGCGAATGAAGCGAACACACAACAAAAGGAACCCCCTGGGGAAGAGAACTAAGAACAATCCCCGGCGGTTTTCAAGGATGGAGCATGTGTCTAGAGATGTAGAGGGAACCTTTCACACCCTGGTTGCACCAAAAGTAAAGGACACCATTAATTGTTTGGAAAAGGAAATCAAGAGAAGTCACAAGGGAAAAACATGGCATGCTCTAACTCAGGAAACATACTGGGTAACTGACCCAAGAGACACAAACCCCAGGGAAACCCTCTACCATAAAATGGTGGAGATGGAATGACAAAAAAATATGTTTATTGTGTTAGAACAAGATTGGTTTATGCCTCAGCGTTGCATAAGTGGCTCTACCTACAGGCGCTACCTAATATTTCACAAAGAACAGAATCTGTATTTCATTATTCATTTTGGCAAATGAATACAATTGTTATGGGATTTTTATTTGTTTTGGGGAAAATTGAAATTATATTAATTTATTCACAATATCCAAGTTCAAGAATCAAATCACCCATGGATTTATTCTACCAAATTGCATGCAGAAACATAGTCGGGCACTACCTACAGGTGTTGCGTAATATTCTGGCAAAGACTAAATTATGCAGAGTTATTCTGCTATTTTTGAGTCATAAATTTAAAACTTGGGTTATGAGAAGTTGAGGATGTGTTTTTGAAAAATGGAGGAGGTTTTTGTTCATAACATTCAAAATAACAAAATTTTCTCCCAGTTTTTCAAAATGTGTTTTTTTTTTAGAGATATTGGATATAGAAGTAGGCATTGCGTACTCTGCACAGTGGCGTTGCATACTAATTTCCTGTAGCGGTCACGGTTTTGATATTTGGCTTGTTGGGAGGTTGCCACATGTCAAGGAGAGTTTGAATGACTTATCAAGGATCATTTATATGTCAAGGGACACCTACACCTAATATTTATCTCCAACAAAGGCCTCATGCATGAGGTGGAAACGATTTATTAATGACTTCCAACAAATTCCTGAAAATCAATAGTTTGTTGGATTTTGGTCTCTTTGATTGTTGCCACCTATCTCCTAGGCTTAGAATCCAATGGAGGAGATGGGATTTGACCTCCTTAGGTTATTTGGATTCTATTTTCTATTTAATGAAGGAGAGATCTCTTGGAGATAGGATGGATGAGCTAAGAGAGGCTAGAGAGAGTAGGAATAGGCAGTTTTATGTGTGTTCTCATTTGTAAGCCTGTGGGAATTTTAGGATTGTAAGAATTACTGCTATTGGAAACTCATGAGAGCTATGATTTCAGATGTAATTTTTTTTTTTTTTTATATTTATTCTTGTTTGAATATATTACATATTTGAGGATCAAAGGATGTCAATGGTTTATGGATCCCTAAGCAGTAGAGGATCTGCTGTATTTTCCCCATCATTCATTGTTTATATTCAAGTATTTGTTGATTCATTGAATTGAAAGGATCTCTATTTACTAAACATCTTATCTTATGTTTTCCTTCTTTATTTCTTCCACCTATCAGCATATAATATTGTTTTCTGTTAAGTAGCTTGTGTGCCTTCGATGAGTGGGATGTTTGTGAGTCCATTTCCCATTGGTGTAGCCTACTGATCTGCAGTTTGATGCCCTCTCTCTTTCTTTATCTATCTCGCTGATATACCTATTCAAAACCAAAGTTATATTTTACATTCTGATGGGTTTTGAGCTTACACTTTAGTAGTCAAAGTGTGACTTCTAGTGCTAACAATTTTGGCATCATTGTCGGGGACATATTTGAAAAGATTGAAAATCTCCCTGGGAAGAACGACATTGCACAGCTCCAGCTTTAGATGGTGACTAAATTTGGACACCTTCAAGACTGCACATTCACCATGGTGACTCCATTGTTCAGAATATGTTGGTGACTCCACTAGGGATGAGAAAAATCAAATGGCTATGAAGGATATCCTAACCAAGACATTTTCCCCACTCAATTTCTCAGCCATAGATGGTTATCCACATCTTGTGCCTCAAATTGATGAATGGCAAGATCTGCTGCCCATATTTTATGAAGGTGATGATGGCAACCCTTTTGAGCATGTTCATGATTTTCATGCTTTAATGCAGCATCTTGACATCCATCATGAAGATATATTGATGGAAATGCACATGTATTCATTGGAAGGTGAGGTGAGGCAATCGTATAGAACACTCCTTGCTTCTAGTATTTCCTCTTTGAAGGACTTTCATGAAGTTTTTTATTCTCATTGCAAGATAATTTATCCAGCTGAAAGAGTTTTTGAGAATTGTTGTGAGGGGAATGCATCATATATTCAAGATTCAGCAAGTGATTCCTCTAGTAGTGATGATGAAGGGGATTATTATAGAGAGCAGGACTTAGATGATGAGTTTCATAATGATTTTCCTAAATTTGAAGAACAAATGCATCATTCATGTCAAAATCTAGGTCCCCAAGAGAAAGATCAATATGGACAACACATCATTTCCTTATCTCCTCCTTTTCTCGATTCTTTAAGTCAAGAGGTCATCTTAGATTCAGATTTATTTCATCATGAGAATAGTATTGCAGCTTGTCATGAACGAATTCATAGCTTATCAGTCCCTCCTATTGTTAATGAACCAATGTGCCATGATTTGCCAAGTTTTGATGACTATGAGGATGTTTTCCCTGAACAACTAGTTGACCCAACTATTGTACTAATCCCCTCAACCATTAATAGTCAAATGGTCATTGATTCACCTTTGTATGATAATTATGAATATGATTTCCATGAATAGTCTGTTGAGGACCTTATATCAGAGAAGTACCCTCGCCATCAAAGCAACAATAGCTTGTTTCAACCCTCATGTCATATTTTTGTTGTTGAAAAAAAAGAAAAAGATGATAATCTAATTTTAGAGGGTGAAAAATAAAGAAATTGGGACCATAAGCCAAGCTATGATGAATATCCCTCACAATCATAAGATAAGACAGAAGAATTTAGTTTCCCAAGAACTTCTAATTGTGATGAAATTCCCTATCAACCCCTTATTTCTCTTGAAGACACAAGCTTAGTTTCATCAAGCAGCCAAGATCAAATGCCATGTGATCAGATGAGAAAGCTTGAAATTAAAGAAAGACAAGCATCACTAAGCCTTCCTAATACACCTCATGCCCAAGAGTGGACCAAGGCCATATGCATTGAGGATGAATCAGAGAATCAACAAGCCATAAAAAAACCAAGAACAATGGAGGAAGGACCTAATGCAATACTTTTCCTTTTTACACAAAGCAATGTTGCAGGGGCAAGTATTGATGATGTTTTTCAAGATTCATTTGCAGCCTGTCTACAAGCAGAAAGTGGGCCTAGGCTCATTCATTTATTCAATGGAAAGTGTATTGCCAAATTTTTCTTTGACGTGCCTTCAAGTAAGAATTATCTCTGGTGCTTAAGGAAGCACATTTCAAATCTTCAAACAGTAGAAAAATGATGAAATGGATTCATTGGTTGTTTCATGTAACTTGAATGCTTCAGTTTCCCAATAATTAGAGTAGGTGTGTGCAATAAGCTTGCTGGACAAGCATCATTTTCATCATTTGTCAGTTTTAGTTTTCATTTTCATTTAGTTTCAGTTGAAGGTCATAGATCAAAGAATATTGCAGAGGTTAAAGGTTGAGAGCATGACTCCACAAACCCAAAGGATAAGGCACTGAAACTACAAGTTCTTGGCAGCTCGCGGGGAGCATGCCATCCCCCATGGAGCCTATGTTAGCACAATATTGGTTTATGCCTCAGCATTGCATAAGTGGCACTACCTATAGGCGCTACCTAATATTTAATAGAGAACAGAATCTACATTTCATTATTCATTTTGGCAAATGAATACAATTGTTATGGGATTTTTATTTATTTTGGGGAAAATTGAAATTATATCGAGTTATTCAGCATATCCAAGTTCAAGCATCAAAGTACCCATGGATTTATGCTACTGAATTTCATGCAGAAACACATTTGGGTGCTACCTATAAGCACTATGTAATATTCTGGAGGCTAAACTATCCAGAGTTATTCTTCTAGTTTTGAGTCACTAATTTAAAACTTGTGTTATGAGCAATCAAGGATGTATTTTTGAAAAATGGAGGAGGTTTTTGTTCATAAAATTCCAAATAACAAAAACATATCTCATTTTTTCAAAATGTGTTTTTTTTTGAGAGATATTGGATATATAAGTATGCGTTGTGTACTCTGCACAGTGACGCTACGTACTAATTTCCTGTAGCGGTCACGGTTTTGATATTCGCCTTGTTGGGAGGTTGCCACATGTCAAGAAGACTTTGAATGAATTCTCAAGGATCAGTTAGATGTCAAGGGACACCTACACCTAATATTTAGCTCCAGCAAAGGCCTCATTCATGAGGTGGAAACAATTTATTAATGACTTCGAACAAATTCCTAAAAATCAGCAGTTTGTTGGATTTTTGTCAATTGATTGTTGCCACCTATCTCCTAGGTTTAGAATCCAATGGAGGAGATGGGATTTGACCTCCTTAGGTTATTTGGATGCTATTTTCTATTTAAATAAGGAGAGATCTCTTGGATATAGGATGGATGAGCTAAGAGAGGCTAGAGAGAGTAGGAATAGGTAATTTTCCATGTGTTTTCATTTGTAAGCCTGTGGGCGTTTTAGGATTGTAATAATTACTGCTATTGGAGACTCATGAGAGCTGTGATTTCCGATGTAATCATTTGTTTTTATATTTCTTCTTATTTGAATATATTTCATATTTGAGGATCAAAGGTTGTCAATGATTTATGGATCCCTAAGCAGTAGAGGATCTGCTGTATTTTCCCCATCAAACATTGTTTATATTCAAGTATTTATTGATTCATTGAATTGAGAGGATCTCTATTTACTAAACATTCTATCTTATGTTTTCCTTCTTCATTTATTCCACCTATGAGCATATAATCTTGTTTTTTGTTAAGAAACTTTTGTGCCTTCGATGAGTGGGATGTTTGTGAATCCATTACCCATTGGTGTAGCCTACTGCTCTGCAGTTTTCTACCCTCTCTCTTTATTTATCCATCTTACTGATCTACGTATTCAAAACCAAAGTTATCTTTTACATTCTTATGGGTGCTAAGCTTACACTTTAGTAGTTAAAGTGTGAATTTTACTGCTAACATATTGGAAAAGTGAGCTTGGAAAGGGAGGACACCAGATGGGAGAACGATAAGGAACACATAAAATTGTTGCATGAAATATTGAGATGCCTCAGTAGTTTGGAAACCATTACCAGACTGCTAACTGAGGTCAAGAAGCACCAGCAATCCAAGATTGAGTGGATGGTTTCTCAATTCCACCTCTACTTATGCTACACCCATCACATGGACATCACACCAGCCGACAGGAACAAAGCACTAGAACACATCAGAAAGACTCGCACGGTCTCCCAAAAGGAGGAGAAAAAAGATCAGGATGATGAAGGAAAGAAGCATATCATCATCCTGGACTAGCGTCCGATTAGTCATTCACAAGTCAGTTGGGTAAGTCCAGGGTCTATTTAGTATCTGTTTCTCCTTTTCATGTTTGTTGTGATTATCTTGTCAAAGACTCGATATGGTAGGACTGGGATGGTTTCCCATGGTGGCAATCCATTCATACCCCTTTGATTTTTTCCGAAAGCGCAGCTCATGAACCTCTGGCCTGGTTTCCTTTTTGGCAGACCAGGGAGTTCCCTTTTTTGTACTATAACCCTCTTTTAGTAATACAGGCTCTTAAGCTCACCTACAAAAAAAAAATCATTCATATGAAACTACACACACAATCATCACCAATTATTATCCTTTTGTCATCTCATCAATTTACTTCTACGACATTTATTGAAAGAAAATTGTCTTGCATTTGGAGTCTATCCATTATCTCTTAAGTTTTGTTATGATCCTTACACATTTGGTCTTATTCTTCTTACTTAACAAGTAATGAGAGCATGTAACTATAATGGAATAGGAAAATGATAGGATTGCAATAAATGGAAAATGATATCATGACAGGGAGGGAAATTGAAATGCTTCATTCATTACATTTGTTTACCTACTGTCGCCAATCAAACACATTCACTGTGAAACTCATATTCCAATTTTAATCAAAGCTTCATGAACTAGAATTATTCTTTAATGATTTTCTATAGTGACTAGAAGAAATGGAACCTAATATTTTGAATGTGATGCCAACCAACAGAACAAACAACATAAGGAGAAGCCATGACCCAAAATTGCACTTCGATCCAATTTACAAAGACTTCAAAATGAGTTCCAGACCTTTTTCATTTTAATATTGAAACTCTATTATATATATATCCTATCTCTTTTTCAAAAACAATATCACATATGTATTTCATTCAACCATTTCCACTTCAACAAAACTATTTGAGGGTTTCAACCATTTCAATGTGATTTTAATCAAACAAAGAATTTATCTGCAGGAAATATTTCAAGCTTAGACCAAGAAGTAATTTGAGTTCAGATTGCTAGTTGACAAGGGTCAAATCAAAGAGTAGTTTTATCAAATGCTAGCTTCCAGTAAAAACACAACTGGAATTTAAACAATGAACCTTTCAGCCATGACCCAAAATGTCTCAAAGCTACATCAAGATTTGTAACTATATTATATCTAGCCATTTTATTTATTCGAACTTTTAAACAAGTTGACTATGTCATACAAGTTCGGCTAACCAACTATCACCCAGAAATAAGTCTTTAAAATCATAATTTGAACACATAATAGACTAGTAAAAGGATAGAACTCACACAAGCTTTATAATAGAATTTCTTTTAAAATATCCATATACCCATAACAATAATTTTCGAGCAACACATTAATAAAACGAAACCCAAAATGCAACCATTATTCAATGTCAAAATACCAACTGATATGACAAGCTGAGTTTCAAACACCAGAGAGCTAATTTATTCATTCATGCAAAACAATTTCAAATCTTACAAACACGCATGAATGCAAGATAAATAGAGCCAATATCATAAACTATTAAGCAAAATATATCATTTGATGTAGAATGGGACAAATATTCATACTTGTTCCAAGCCGTTAAAATATTTGGGAGAGTTGTGGGAGAGTTGTGAAGAGCAGCTAATCAACTTCCATCAAATACTTTGAGTTCAAAACCCTTCTATTACCAGATGCGATGTGTTTCAACAAAACTAACAACCATTAAAGGTGGTAAACCACGAGCGAAAACCCTGCAAACCAAGCATTAAATCTTCATTAATCTCATGTTTCCTCCAAAACACTTTCTATCTTTCCAACCATCACTCACATCCAACCATACGTTACACAGTGGAAACTAGGTAATTCCAACTTGGATTTTCGAATTCCACAATCGTACCATAACAAATGTGCATTAACAAACTCAAGATTAATAACATATTCAACAATCTAATGTATGATTGAGCTCATTTAACCAACATTCGAATTGTTGTGACCATATTATAATGTGTCAAATCTATCCAATGTTATAACCATAGTTATATCGACTTATCTATTGTTATGTGGCACAATATCAATACCCACGGTATCAAAGGTTGACATGAGACCATGTTTTGAAAACAATGTATATGCATATAACAAGTAATTAAACCACATTTTCTCATACCATTAAAACATTGTAATAAAGAGTTGGAGCCTTTGTAACCCAAATTATCATAGCACATGTACAAGGCCCCCCTTTTTCTTTAAATGACAATGTTGTAGTGATGTAATAGCGTTGTATAAAAATGCACACCATTCATGACCTTCATTTGTATGGAGGAAAAATATGCACCTGCGTAATAAGCATGCCATTATAATGACATAGTCAACAAACATTGTTGTTGAAGTAACTGCATGTGAACAACCTTTTAAGAGGAAAAAAAAATTAAACTTGCCGAGTTTGTTTTATTAGAGATTCCATATATAGCTACTATTTATATTATAATAATATAAAAAATGTATAGGATGCATTGAAATTCTTTGGAGGAAAGATCTAGTTGCACATTTTTTCATCAACAACTCATGACTCCATAGGGTCAACCATATTTATTGGCTAGAACTCAATAATCTCTAGTTTGGTTGAGCTTTGTTTCTAAAAATTGCAAAATTTTCTGATATGGTATTGTTTGATGGAAGTATGGAGGCAGAATGGGAAAGAAGAGAAAGGGAAGATTCATGACCATCAAGGTTTTCACAAGAACTAAAGGTACATAAATAACTATGAATAGCACTTCGGACTAAAGGAAGATCATAACATCTTTGTTGTCTTTTGATTATTTGATAACTAACCAACAACATTTTGCAATGAAATTATCTTTCTAGCAACTTGATCGATCCAACTAACTTTGACTCAATGAGAAATGGAAAACCAAAAAATTAAATAACAGAACAAAACAACACAAGCGAGAGTAAGTATAACTAATTGAAATAAGTATATGCAAAAATAAGTGAAAGAATCTAAATAAATGCAAAACAAACCCAATCTAATATACCCCTTCGACAAAAAATTTTTCTTATTTATTTACATTAATTTATATTTTTTATTTTTTTACATTTTTTTACATTTTTTTTAAAACTTGGGACTCAAGTAGGATGACACTTAGCTTAAAGGAATGCATCATATGTTTTGCATGGATGTCGCATGACTAGGAAGACTTCACAAAAGGAAAGAACACTGACATTTCAAACATCAAATGCATAAGGCAATGAAAAACGACCTATCAAAACCCAAAATAAATGATCACGATCTTCCAGGATGTGCCAACAAACAAGATGATTTTTTCTTCTTACATTGAAGGCATCAATGGAATAAATGACTTCATATTTATGATTCAAGGCTTGAATATTGAATATAGGTTTTAAGGTTTGAATATTAAAAATACAGTCAATGCACTCATCAAACATATTAATGCCATCTTTTGGAATCTTTTGATCAAAAAATGGGTCATGATAATGCAGAGAATATTCATATAAAGGATTCAAAAACATAGGAATCCCTTTGAACTCATCATCATCATTGTTAAAAGAAAAAGTGCATATATCAAGAGGGATATCAATGTTGAGATGATTGGCTTCTTCTAATTGAAACAATGGATTCGAAAAATAATTACACATTTCAAGGTCTTGATCAACTTCATACGGATCTTCAAAAGAAAACTCATCTGGCATATCAATACAATCAAAATATTATTCATCAATTAGATTTGATAATTCAATAATTACATCATCATAACAAACTTTACAATAAATGGGAACATAAATCTCAACAACATCTTCCTTGTATGAGTATGAATGACAAATTTGAGATAAACCATGATCTTGTGGTGGTATTTGCACATTACATTCAAGAATGATAGAATTTGGGATGGATGAAATGGTTTGATTGGTCAAATCATCATAAAAAAAAAGAGATGGTATTTCAATATCATGTCCATTATCAAGGCATCGATGTTCGACTTGGATTTATTTATTAACACCTAGATTCGTCCAATCAATATTTTTGGGTTGATAGGTGTTAAGAAACATATCTTCTATCATATCCTCAAAATAAAGATCGCATGAAGATACATCATTCCCTGAATCCCCTTTCTAACTTTCTTCATAATGATCCTGAGGAAGAAGGATGGAAGGAGCAATTTTATGTAATTCAAGGTTGTTTTGTTCACAAGATTCGCCCTCCAAGAGTTTCTCATTAGATAAAACATGATCTTTCTCAGAATGAGTTCTCAAAATATTACCATCAAAAGGAAAGGAATCACATAAGATTTCATGATAAGGGATAACATGATTAGATTCAAAAGGGAAATACTTATTACAGACCCTAAATTTATTGATAAAATATTATGATATGCATGATTATATTCTTGACCATTCAAGAACATTTGCATGGTAAGCCTGCTTGGATTCTATGAAAATTCTACAAGTCAATTGTGCATGAGGACCATCCCAAAAATCACATTGAGGAGGGTTAGGTGGAGAAGGAAAGTTAGAAATGAATTTTGTAAAAATTACTTCTCCCACCAAATTAGGATTTGGTGATATAGTCCTATACCAATCTCCTGCTTGACCACAAAGAGTAAGAGGAAAAATATTAGAACAAGTGTAATCATCTTGAACCTAACAGATTGACAAAACTAAATAAACTTGTTGACATGATCAACATAAGACTCCCACGGGTAACCTT
>JASDQU010108774.1:24580-37184 GCA_032191745.1 Picea mariana | reverse complement strand
CAATACCCACGATATCAATGGTTGACATGAGACCATGTTTTGAAAACAATGTATATGCATATAACAAGTAATTAAACCACATTTTCTCATACCATTAAAACATTGTAATAAAGAGTTGGAGCCTTTGTAACCCAAATTATCATAGCACATGTACAAGGACCCCCTTTTTCTTTAAATGACAATGTTGTAGTGATGTAATAGCGTTGTATAAAAATGCACACCATTCATCACCTTCATTTGTATGGAGGAAAAATATGCACCTGTGTAATAAGCATGACATTATAATGACATAGTCAACAAACATTGTTGTTGAAGTAACCGCATGTGAACAACATTTTAGGAGGAAACAACAATTAAATTTGCCGAGTTTGTTTTATTAGAGATCCCACATATAGATACTATTTATATTATAATAATATAAAAATATATAGGATGCATTGCAATTCTTTGCAGGAAAGATCTAGTTGCACATTTTTTCATTAACAACCCATGACTCCATAGGGTCGACCATATTTATTGGCTAGAACTCAGTAATCTCTAGTTTGGCTGAGCTTTGTTTCTAACACTTGCAAAATCTTTTGATATGGTCTTGTCTGATAGAAGTATGGAGGGAGAATGGGAAAGAAGAAAAAGGGAAGATTCATGACCATCAAGGTTTTCACAAGCACTGTAGGTACATAAATAACTATGAATAGCACTTCAGACTAAAGGAAGATCATAACATCTTTGTTGTGTTTTGATTATTTGATAACTAACCAACAACATTTTGCAATGAAATTATCTTTCTAGCAACTTGATTGATCCAACTAACTTTGACTCAATGAGAAATGGAAAACCAAAAAATTAAATAACAGAACAAAACAACACAAGTGAGAGTAACTATAACTAATTGAAATAAGTATATGCAAAAATAAATGAAAGAATCTAAATAAATGCAAAACAAACCCAATCTAATATACCCCTTCAACAATTTTTTTTTCTTATTTATTTACATTTTTTAATATTTTTTATTTATGTATAGGGAAAAAGAAGAGCATCAACTTGGGAGTCAACTAGGATGAAACTTAGCATAAAGGAACGCATCATATGTTTTGCATGGATGTCGCATGACTAGTAAGACTTCACGAAAGGAAAGAACACTGACATTTCAAACAACAAATGCATAAGGCAATGAAAAACGACCTATCAAAACCAAAAATAAATGATCACGATCTTCCAAGATGTGCCAACAAACAAGATGATTTTTTCTTCTTACATTGAAGGCATCAATGGAATAAATGACTTCATATTTATGATTCAAGGCTTGAATATTAAATATAGGTTTTAAGGTTTGAATATTAAAAACACAGTCAATGCACTCATCAAACATATTAATGCCATCTTTTGGAATCTTCTGATCAGAAAATGGGTCATGATAATGCAAGGAATATTCATATAAAGGATTCAAAAGTGCATATATCAAGAAAAAGTGCACATACCAAGAGGGATATAAATGTTGAGATGATTGGCTTCTTCTAATTGAAAGAATTGATTCAAAAAATAATTACACATTTTAAGATCTTGATCAACTTCATACGGATCTTCAAAAGAAAACTCATCTAGCATATCAATAGAATCAAAAGATTATTCATCAATTAGATTTGATAATTCAATAATTACATCATCATAACAAACTTTACAATAAAGGGGAACATAAAGCTCAACAACATCTTCCTTGTATGAGTATGAATGACAAATTTGAGATAAACCATGATCTTGTGGTGTTATTTGCACGTTGTGTTCAAGAATGATAGAATTTGGGATGGATGAAATGGTTTGATTGGTCAAATCATCATAAAAAAAAAGAGATGGGATTTCAATATCATGTCCATTATCAAGGCATCGATGTTCGACTTGGATTTATTTATTAACACCTTGATTTAGACAATCAATATTTTTAGGTTGATAGGTGTTAAGAAACATATCTTCTATCATATCCTCAAAATAAAGAGCGCATGAAGCTACATCATTCCCTGAATCTCCTTTATAACTTTCTTTAGAATGATCCTGAGCAAGAAGGATGGCAGGAGCAATTTTATGTAATTCAAGGTTGTTTTGTTCACAAGATTCACCCTCCAAGAGTGTCTCATTAGATAAAACATGATCTTTCTCAGAATGAGTTCTGAAAATATTACCATCAAAAGGAAAGGAGTCACATAAGATTTCATGATCAAGGATAACATGATTCGATTCAAAAGGGAAATACTTATTACAAACCCTAAATTTATTGATAAAATATTATGATATGCATGATTATATTCTTGACCATTCAAGAAGATTTGCATGGCAAGCCTGCTTGGATTCTATGAAAATTCTACAAGTCGATTGTGCATGAGGACCATCACAAAAATCACATTGAGGAGGGTTAGGTGGAGAAGGAAAGTTAGAAATGAATTTTGCAAAAATTTCTTCTCCCACCAAATTAGGATTTGATGATATAGTCCTATACCAATCTCCTACTTGACCACAAAGAGTAAGAGGAAAAATATTAGAACAAGTGTAATCATCTTCAACCCAACAGATTGACAAAACTAAATAAACTTGTTTCCATGATCAACATAAGACCCCCATAGGTAACCTTCAAAAAAAGGACAACCAACCATGGACAGAATGGTAATCAAATCTAAATCTTGCTTATGCATGATGCATTTTTGGTTGAAAGAAAGATGAACATTAAATCAAAACTAGAGAAAAAACTTGGAACGTTCCTCCCTAGTATGGTCTCCAAAAATATGTTGATGAAAAGATATGGAAAACGTTTTACCAACATTTTCAAATCTTACTTGGCTAAGGTAAGATAGGTGGAATTGTGACCCTAAGTTTAAATCCAAAATAAATAAATAAATTCTCAAGAAATAGATACTAGGAACCAATGTTGTCTTTTATGATTAAATATCAAAAATAAAGAAAAATGTTTGTTTGTTTGTATGAGAGATTAAATAACAAGCATAATATAAATATGATAAAGAGTATAGAAAAATACACAAGTGAGACAAAATATCAGAACAACCTTTTTATTGATTGCATTTCAAGTTACAACTAAAATCCCTTTTACATACCCCTACGAGGGTAAGGACGAATTTTTTTTTTATAAATATTCGGTGAAAACCACACACAAGACTCTAGTGTCAAGAAGAGACAAAGACTATAGATGTTGGAATAGACTAGCCACATAACACCATTGTTTGACTATGCAAAATATCCTTAATCAGAAATGAAAACTAATACATAAACAAATCATAATACATAGACTATCAAGAAAAAAATGAGCAACCTTCTGAAGCATGCTTTCTCAATAAATTCTTCTCAGTCCTTAATCTTTCCATCTTCAATAAGACCATGCTATCAACAAAAGGGTTAAGAATATTCTAAGATAACTTGAAATGAATGAAAGAAATTGATCTCACAAGTACAAGACCAAACCTTTATCAAAAAATATTTTTCTTTCTCTCTCCCACTTTATCGTTTCAATTGATTTCTCTTTATCCTCTCCAAGTAGTTATGGTAGTTCTCGATGACTTTAGTTAAATCATAAATGACTTTTGAGTTATATTATAAATAACTTTTAGTTATTTGGGGACAAACAATAAATAATATAATAAGTAGATAAAGGGTAATATAAATAATAATTAATAGGTGACACCCCCTATATCTTTTTATTATCCTTAGATTTAAATTCCCTCCTTGTTCCTCATTATTTAAAAAAACCATGTCATCTCACCAAATATACATGTGTGCATACATGCATCAATTTAGAACAATCCTTTTATCTCCCAAAATGTCATCCATATAATTAAGTAAAATATGTTACCAAAAATAAAATATTATCCTTTTATACAAAAGTCAAAACATAATCACCATGATGCGCAAAAATACATAAATGTAAGTAAACTATCAACAATTAAAATTAACTTTTGCATCAAAAAAAATATTTTCTATGAGAAGAAGTTTGCTTCTTTTCAATGCTCACTGTATTTACTACTCTGTTTTCATGTGAGCTTTCCTTCTCAGACAAATTTTGATTAGACACCTCAAGGTGAACCTCACTGAAAGAATGGACATGGTCATTGGCATGTTGGGCATGTGATTTAACTTACTCGGATGATCCATGAGATGACTTAGATTTAATTGAAATTTGTTTTCCCTTGCTTGTCTTTGGCTCAATAATATTTTTCTTGAGCCTTCTGGTTGCATGAGATGAAATTTGTGCATGGGATGCAATAGAGGTAATCCGTTGAACATGCCATTTAGGTCGAGGAGGAGGTGGTAATGGTAGTGAAATTGTGGGCCAACCACCTTTATGAACTAGAGTATGTTGGACAACATCTTCCCAGCAATCATTTCCAAGAACTTCTGGTTGCAGGGACACATGAGCTGGGACATGAACATTGAAAATGTTAGGATGAGGATTATACAGAGGTATCTTAGGTTGAGAATATGGATGCAAGGATCCTTGGTATTTTGTTACTCCAAAAATTATTTCTAGCTCTACCTCTTTTTTTTCCTCTCGCCTGACTTCCCATGCTGAAGAAACTCATTTCCCTAATAGTGAGGCTTAGATTAGGATACAAATTAGATGGAAAATAATACATCAAATTATTTTTCATAAGAAATGATTTAAGAGATTGAAAATGACTAGCTAAGATTCAAGCATGGAGAAATCCATCAATTAGTTTTGATATCATTTATTTCATAAATGATGACCACTTTGAAAAGGGAAAATACATGACATATGGGATGTGGAGGGATTTTAATGAGTAGAAAATGACATTTATGAAAAGGAAAGAGATGAATATTTCTCTTTTCCATAATAAATTAATACAATTAAATCAATAATATCAATCATTCATATGAAATTACGCATGCAATCATCACCAATTATTCTCCTTTTGTCATCACATCAATTTAATGATGCAACATTTATTGAAATAAAATCATTGTCTTGCATTTGGAGTCTATCCATTATTTCTTAAGTTTTGGTCTGATCCTTACACAGTTGGTATTATTTTTCTTATTTAACAATTAACGAGGGCATCGAAATATAATGGAATAGGAAAATGATAGGATTGCAATGAACGGAAAATGATATCATGACAGGGAGCGGCATGGAAATGATTGAGTTATTACATTTCTTTACCTATTGTATCCAATCAAACATATTCATTGTCAAATTCATATTCCAATTTTAATCAAAGATTCATGACCAATAATGATTCTTTAATGATTTTTTGTAGTGACCAAAAGAAAGGAAACCCACTCTTTTGAATGTGATTCCAACCAATGGAATAAACAACATAATGAGAAGACATGACCCAAAATTGCACTTTGATTCAATTTACACAAACTTCAAACTAAATGTCATACCCTTTTGCATTTCTGGATTGAAACTCTATCATATATATATCCTATGTCTTTTTAAGAAAAATATCACATATTCCTTTTTTTCAATGATTTCCACTTCAACAAAACCATTCGAGGGTTTTGACTATTTCACTATAATTTTAATCAAACAAAGCATTTAACTATAGGAAATATTTCAATCTTAGAACAACAAGTAATTCAGGTTCAGATTGCTAGTTGATAATGGTCAAATTAGAGAGTAGTTTTATTAAACCCTAGATCCAATTAAGAACATAGTTAGAATTTAAACAATTAACCTTTCACCCATAACCCAAAACGTCTCAAAGATACAACATGATTTTTAACTATATTAGACCTAGCCAATTTCTTTATTCGAATTGTTAAAGAAGTTGAATCTTTCATACAAGTTTGGCCAACCAACTATCACCCAAAAATAAGTCTCTAAAACATAATTCGAACATAGAATAAATTAGTAAAAGGATATAACTGACACAGGGTTCATCATAGAATTTCTTTTAAAATCTTGATATACCCATACCAATAATCGTCGAGCAACAAATTGTTAAACTGAAACCCAAAAAACAACCATTATTCAATGTCAAAAGAACAATTGATATGACAAGATGAGATTCAAACACCATAGAGATAATTTATTCACTCATGCAGAACAATTTCAAATCTTACAAACATGTTTAATGCATCCAAAATAGATCCAATATCATAAATTATTAAGAATAATATATCATTTGATGTAGAATGGGACAAACTTTCATGCTTGTTTCAAGACATTTAAATAACTATGGATATTTGTGAAGAAAAGTTACTCAACTACCATTAGAGACTTTGAGTTCAAAGCCCTTCTATTACCAGCTATGAAGTATTTCAACAAAATTAACAAGAAAGAAAGGTGGTAAACCTCAAGAGAAGACCCTCCGGACCAAGAATTAACTCTTCATTAATATCACATCACCTCCAAAACACTTTCCAACTTTCCAATCATCTCTCACACCTAACCATAGTTACACGATGGAAACTACGTAATGCCAACTCAGATTTTCGAATCCCACAATCGTACCACAACAGATGTGCATTAACAACCTCAAGGTTAATACCATACTCAACAAACTAACATATAGTTGAGGTCATTTAACCAACGTTCTGATTGTTGTGACCATATAATAATGTTTCAACTCTATCTAATTGTATAACCATCATTATATCAACTTATCTAATGTTATGTCTCACAATATCAATACTCGCAATATCAAAGGTTAGACATGAGACCATGTTTTGAAAACAATTCATATGCATATAAGAAGTAATTGAACCATCTTTTTTCATATGTTTAAAAAATTGTAATGAATATTTGGAGCCTTTGTAACCCAAATTATCATAGCGCATGTACAAGGACCCTTTTTTTTTTTAAATGACAATGTTATAGTGACGTAATAGTGTTGTTGAAAAATGCATATCATTCATGACCTTCATTTGTATGGAGGAACAATATGCACCTGTGTAACAAGCATGGCATTATAATGATATAGTAATCAAACATTGTTGTTGAAGTAACTGCATGTGAACAATATTTTAGGAGGAAATGGAAATTAAACTTGCTTAGTTTTTCTTATTAGGGATCCCACCTAAAGCTACTATTTATATTATAATAATCTACAAATTTATAGGATGCATTTCAATTCTTTATAGGAAAAATATAGTTGCAGATTTTTCTGTCAAGACAATGCACCATCTACTTTCCAATCTTGCATGAACCGCATGTTAAAAAAGAAGATGATAAAGTTTCTATTGGTATTGTTTGACAATATATTGATTTATAGCAAGACATGGGAGGAGTAGTTGAGACATATAGAGGAGATTCTAAGTATAATGGAGGATCAATCACTATATGCCAACGAGTCAAAATGTGACATTGGCATGAAAAATATCCTATATTTGGGTCATGTGGTTAGTGCTCAAGGATATAGGTGCACAGAGAAAAGATTAAGGCTATACGATATTGGCCACTGCTCAAAAGTATTTCACACTTGTGCAGTTTCTTTAGAATTTACAACTACTGTAGGAAGTTTGTTAAGGGGATTTCATAGTTTGTTGCACCACTCACATATTTAACAAAGAAGGGGAAATTCAAGTGGACAGGTGAGTCCTAGAGGGCATTTGACAAGATGAAGGAGGTGATTGTATTATTTCAGATATAGGAAAGTATGTTGAATGGAAATAAATAGTTATAAATGGAAGATGAACAACAATATAATCAGAACACCACCAGAATAATACCAAAATTATATTAGAATAACACCAGAAAGATAAATTTGATTATGGAAAGCAATGTTCACTTGCCTCTTCGAGGGGGCAACCTCCAATAGAGCATATCTCTATTACAATAATATCCAAGAAAACATTTCTCATACACTCGACTCCAATTTATACTAAATATGTCTATCAAAAGAACCATCTAGAGGAAGATCCTTCTAGAAGCGAAAGCTTCTATTAGGTACTATTACATTGGAATTATTCTTCATTATTTATAGGCCTTATTAATATTGACCTTTATTACATAGAAATATAGTTTTCTACCTACGTGAGGGGTTAGGTCCCTAACATGTCCTCCCCCTTAAAAACAACCTTATCCTCAAGGTTTGAGATGGGGAAATTGTTGCAGAATGGTAGTTGGTTCCCAAGTGGCATCTACTGGAGTTGTATCTTTCCAATGGAATAACACTTCCTTGATTGTTCGTTGATGTAGATGAAATTCACACTGATCCAAAACTGCTTGTGGTTATATCCAAATGGATCCTTCTTCATCCAACTCTGGAAGGTTGGTTTGAGTTTGGCACTTAGTTCCAATCACCTTCTTTAAGCAGGAAACATGAAAAATAGGATGGATCTAATGACTGGGAAAATATAACTAATAGGCCACCTATCCTACATTCTTGATAACAATATAAAGACCATAAAATTTGGGTGCCAGTTTCTAACAATGGTCATCCTTGATGGAATTTTTCTTGTAAGGTTGCAATCAAAGAAACACCTGATCCCCTTCTGCAAATTGACATTCAGATCAATCTTGATTTGCTTGTTGCTTCATACGATTCTTGATCATGACCAAATTATCTTTGAGGGTATGAAGAATAGCCTCTCGAACTATAAGCATTTGGTCAATCACTTGGACCTTTGAGACACCTGGAAAATATGAGAGAACTAAAGGTGGATTTTGTCCATATACCGCTTCAAAAGGAGTCATGGGGTATATGTATGATACAAAGTGTTGTACAACCATTTAGGTAGTGGTAACCATTTAGCCCACTGATTTTTCCTTTCAAATGACAAACACCTCAAATATGTTTTCAAATACTTGTTGACAATTTCAGTTTGACCATCAGTCTGGGGATGATAAATTGTGTTGAGATGCAATTGGGTGCCTTGTATCTTGAATAGCTCTTGCGAAAAATTGCTGGTGAAAGTTGGGTCGCAATCAAAAACAATAGAATGCAGCATGCAATGAATCTTGAAGACATGATCCATGGAAGGTTGAACCAGTGGATGATGTAAATGGGTGTTGAAGAGCATAGAAATGAGCATACCTAGAAATATGATCAACTACCACCATGATGGTTTATTTATTTCCCAATTTAGGTAAGCCTACAATAAAATCCATAGAGATATCCAAGCAAATAGAAGGTGGAATCGAAAGAGTTTGTAGTGTGCCAGGAGATTTGAATGTTTCTCCATTGTTAATTTGACACACATCACATTCAACCACAAAATTATGAACATCTTGTTTCATACCATCCCTGAAAAAAAAATGTTTGACCTGGTCATAGGTTTTGGTAAAGACAGAGTGCCTAGTTGTGGGTGTAGCATGAAGCTTAGAAAGTACCATTGATTTAATTTTTGACTGTTTACTTAGAAACAAATGACATTTTTATCGAAGCTCATCATTGAGGCAAGATTACCGTGGTGAAAATGGAGAATTGGAATGCAAATTTTGTATCAGATGTGAACTTTTGGGATCATGTAGCCATTCCTAGTGAACAAGTAGTAGACAATCTGGTAAAATAAAGGAGAGAGAAAAAAAGGACCCTTCATCTTCATATTTTCTGGAAAGTGCATCGGCAACCACATTGTATTTTCCTTTCTTGTAAATGATCTCATAATCATATACAAAGAGCTTAGTCACCCATTTTTGTTTCTTCTGGGGAGGAAATGCGTTGTTCCAAAAAATACTTGAGGCTTTGATGATCTGTCATAATTTGGAAGAGTTTCCCCATTAGTAAGGGCACCAAATATCCATGGCATGAATAATAACCAACATTACATTTTCATAGATTGACTTGCCCAAATTTCTCTCGGACAATTGCTTGCTAGTAAAGGTCAAAGGCCTACCCTCTTGCATAAGGATAGAGCCAATTCCTTTATCGGAAGAATCACATTCCATGACCAAGGTATTTGTGAAATTAGGAAGGGCCAGGACTGGAGTGGTTCACATGGACATCTTCAAGGTTTGAAAATCCTGAGCAGCTGCTGGAGTCCAAGTGGAAGTATTATTTTTAAGGAGTGCAGTGAGAGGTGTCAAAATATTTCCATAATTCTTAACAAAATTGTGATAATAACCTGTTGAACCCATAAATCCACAAAACCTTTTGAGATTATTTGGGTTAGGCCAATCTTGCATAGCATAAATATTTTTAGGATCCACCCTAACGCCGGCCTTTCCAACAAGATGACCCAAGTACTCGACTTTTAAGGCGCCAAAAACAAATTTAGATTGTTTGAGGAAAAGTTGATGCTGAGAGAGTAGATGGAGAACTTCATCCACATGAGAAATATGGGATGTCCAGGTTTTACTATAGATGAGCATATCATCAAAGAAAAATAATACAAAATGACGAAGAAAAGGATGTAAGACATGATTCATAAGGCTTTGGAAAGTGGAGGGAGCATTGCACAAGACAAAGGGCATGCCCAAAAAATCATAGTGTCCCTCATGAGTTCTATATGTAGTCTTAGGAATGTCTGCCTCTTTCATACATATATGGTGGTAGCTAGAATGAAGATCAAGTTTAGTAAAGAACTAGGCGCCACTCAATTCATCCAATAGGTCATCAATGACATGAATGGAAAATTTGTCCTTAATGGTGAGTTTTTTGAGGGCGCAAAATTCAGGAAACATGCACCAAGAAACTTAATTCTTAAGGACCATTACCATAAGAGAAGAGTAGGGCCTCATACTAGGTTAGTTAACATTTGCGTTGAGTAGTTCTAGAATAATTTTTTGAATTTCATTTTTTTGGGAAAAGGGGTGATGATAGGGACATATATTGGGAGGAAGGATTCCTGGGTCAAAGGGAATGTAATGACCATGAACACCATGGGAAGGAGGGAGCCCCTGGGGAGTGGAAAAAACCACTTGATGTTTAGAGAGGATGGATTGGAGGTCCCGCGACACAAAGAGTGTCATAGTTTCTTGTATGGCATGGAATTGGTCAATAATTCTAGAATGACCTTTTTTTAGAAGATTTTCCATGTGATGGGAACTAATGATCTCTGGGGAACCAATGATGATGCCTTGGAACTTATATTGTTGGCTCTCCTGGTCGAATTGCATGGTTAATTCCTTAAAATCCATGAGAATGGGACCCAAATTCCTTAGCATTTCTACACCCAACACAATGTCACAACCACCCATAGCAAACATATGATATTTCAGGTGGTATTCACCAATTTTGAGGCGTACATTTTCACAACACCCTCCACATTTTATAGACTCGCCATTGGCAATCATGATTTGAAAATTATTGACTGCACAAATATAACAATTATTTTCTTCGGAAATGCGGTGATGAATAAAATTATGGGTGCCTCCACTATCAACAAGAATGATGACCTTCCTATGCTTGATGTAACCAATTATCTTGAGCATTTGGGGAGCAGAGAAGATAGTGAGAGCTTTTAGGGAAATGACTGATTCTACCTCGGGAGGGTTTGAGGGAGGGGTTATGTCAGTGGGTTCAAGTGACATGGAAACAAGGGGAGCCTCAATATCCTCTTCCGAAACATCCTTCGAGATGGACATAAAAATATTTTTTTGCTTACACTTGTGTCCCGAAAAATATTTGTCATCACAATTATAACAAAGGACTTTGATTTGGTGTTCAACCATTTCAGCCCTGGTCAATTTCTGGATCTTTAGTGGAGTAGAAGAAGGACTGGGAGTTACTGGTTTAGTGCGAGGAATAAAGGAGGGTTTTCAGTTTTCAAAAGAGACAACATGTCGTGCTTCCTTAGATATTTTAGTAGTGTCCACCCAACTCTGAGGTCAATCCATGAGGACATGGGCGCGAATATCATCCTTGAGGCCACTAATAAAACATTCTCGGAAAAATGCATCAGACATGCCCTCTGTAAAAAAAATACAGTAGCTCAAAAGAAGCTATAAAGTCTTCCACTGTGCCAGATTGTTTCAACTTTGTCAAACAAGCTAAATGGTTGGTGTCAGTGTCAAAGAATTCATAAATCTATGCCACAAAGTGTATCTAAGCCACATACACTTGATGGACATTTTTTATCAATTGCCAACGTTCTTGATCTAGATGGATAACACCATATTGAAGTTTGTCCAACTCATATGTAATGCCATACAAAGATAAATAGTGTTCCATTTGAGTTACCTAGCTAGTGGGATCTGAGCCACCAAATTTGGTCACATCCACATGCAGAAGGCGTAGGTCATGCTGAAAGTGATGGGGCTGAAAATTATGGCAATGAGAGGAAGTTTCACCTTAGGTATGCAAAGGTGATTAAGATAAGGGAAGATTTGTGGGGATATGCAGCTTGGCATAGATCATCGTAGTGACAAATTAAAGCTGGGTAGTAATGTCTTTTTTGAGGTCTTGTTTGAGTTCCTCAATTGAGGCGATGATGGAGGAACATTCTTTTATTTATGGTGGAAATATTGGAACTGATCTGTCTCACTTCTTTTTGGGTTTCTATGAAATTAGAGTGCAAGGTATTGAAGTGAGCTTCCAAGTCTTGGCTACGGGTATGAGAGGGGGGTGAATCAGTATCAAGTACAATTTAAAAACCTATTTCAACTTATACTTAAACCATTCAATTATATCCAATGAGCAATGAACAATAGTATAAGAGTTACACCAATACACCACAATACACCATGCACAATATATGA
>JASDQU010108773.1:139897-172459 GCA_032191745.1 Picea mariana | reverse complement strand
TCCAATTCCAAGTGATATATATCCTTCAATTTTTTCTGCGCTATTTCCTCATCAATTTGCAACATGTCCTTAGTAATAGGTAAATTTCCATTCCCTGACGCTATGATTTGGACTATCTCCTGGGATGAAACTGTATTTTCCTGAGCAGCCTGTTGTTGCTGCACCTTTTGTTTCTACTATGCCATATTTAGTTGTAGTTGTTCCAGTGTGTCCTTAAATTCTGTCAGATTATTCATTATATCTTCCATTTGCTTCTCAGCATCATCCCACGACTTTGTTGCATAGTCTTGTACTTTTTTTGTGACCATCTCCGCATCATCCTCCATCAATGTAATTTTGGGGATGCTCGTGTCCGCCTTCATCTTCTTTCTCTTACCTCTTGTCTGCAATACTTTCCTCTTCATGGGAAGTGTATTTTTGTTCTCTATTGTACCTTGGATATTCATGTATTGTAGACTCAATCCTCCTAGTTTCTCCTCCCTAGGAACAATTGCATCCTTCTTCTCTCCTCCATTTCTTACTTTTGTGTGATCCTTATCCTACCTGGAACGATTTGGAATAGGGTTCTTCTACCTTGGCTTCCTAATTGTCGTAATCCCCCATGTTTCCTTCGTGCTCTCTACTACCTTTCTTGTATTCCCTGTTGGGATACTTGTCTTCTGCGATGAACCAACTTCTATTTGTTTCTTACCTTTTCATCTCTTCTTGGAGACTACTGGGACCCTCCATTCTTTAGGCCAATCTTTCATGGCCCATTGTACCTCTTCTGATGTCACATAGTCTCTTACTTGTAACCATTCCTTCGTGGGGTCCCTTTTTTCCTTGATCCACATATTGTGTTTAGAAGCCTTGAAATATGATATTCCTTTATTCTCCCTTAATACCTCTGGCGATATCCTCCATGTGTTGGATATATTTTCCTTCATCTTGTCGTAATACATAGAAAATATATTGGAATTTTCCTTCCTTTGTTTTACGTCTCAGGTGTGCCATAATATCGTATATGTTGTTGCGCGAAACTTTCTTGCCCTTGGGTAAAATCTGTTATATTTGGGTTCTTCCCAACTACACCAAAGCTATCTGTATTATCAACCATGCATAATGGAAATCTGTTCCAAGATCTTGTGCATATTTGCAGTCATCCAAAAATAATTTCAGTAAATATGGGCTCCAATTGTCAGTAAAGTCCCCTTCTCACACTATTTGGTTGCTTCTATAACTCTTGTTGGTGCTTCTTCCTTGCGAAATTTTATTAACAGTTTACAAGACATAAAATTTGTTTCCAACCTCATCATAGGTTCACTGATTCTGTTAATTATGATTCCTTGAAACCCTCTCTCAGTGCCATATGTCTTCTTTAATTCCTCTGCTAGGAATTTCTCCTTTGTCTTGTCATCTAAATATTGTGATGGATTTTTTGCATCTATTGGAAGACCTGCAATTTATGTAATTATATCTACATATATTGATATCGGCTTGTCCATCCATAGAATACCCCCATGCATCAATTCCAATAATTGTTTGACGCAGTTGTTTACATATTTAACTCACCCAAAATGAGGGATTTCTAACAAGTTCATTATCCATGTGTTATACAACCCTGCAATCCACTGCTTTGGTTCCAAAATTGGAACTCTTGATGAACTTGTTCCATTTATTTCCATATAAACTTGTGGCACAAACTTAGGGAACTTTTCCCTGTCTGTTACATCATGGTATGAATACTTCATTTTTTCAACACATCCTAATATATCATGAAGGATCATGAATCCTTCAGGTATCCACAGTAGTGCAAGTGTTATTTCTTTCTGTTTGCGTGGTGATATTTTTATTTTCTATTTTCCCCTTGTCTTTCTTGTTGCTATCGATGGCCCTGATTCCTAGTGTGCATCCTCTTCTTCCTCTGCCTTGGAATTTTTCTTGTCAATGAAATCCTCCACCTGAGCATGTTCTTTTGTCTGCTATGTTGGTTCTACGACAGGTTGTTGTGCTTATGCAGCCTGTCCTTTGGGCTCATCTAACTCTGTATTCTCATCATATTGCTCCTCAGTCATCTGTAGTGGTTCTCCTAAGACAATATGTTGTGTATGTTTTTTTTCTGCGGTAGGGTTTTGTGTGTCATTTTACAGGTCGACCTCCATCTCCTTGGCTATTGAAATTGACTATTCATGTTCCTCCACAATTGTTGAAATAATTGGCTCAATAACTGGTGAAGGAATGGAATCTACATCCACCACTCCCTTTGGTTGAATAGGGTTTTCTACTTTGACTTCTTACTCCTGTAGAAATCTCATGGAACTGCATGTTTTCCTTGCAGTTTTGTTAGGAGCTTCAACATTCGATGGCACCATTCTTCTAAATCCTCCAAACGTTTCTCTGAATCTTCACTGATCACTCGAAAATACTTTCTTGTGCTTGGTTTTCTCTCCTTAGCTCTCATTTTATCAGTGTCATAATGAGTCTTATCATGCACGATTACTTATGGTAGAGTTCATTTCATAAATTCTCTGTTGCGCTTGTACTTTTTCCAGCCATTGCCTTTTTCCTTTTTTCGACTGCTTTCTTTCTCAACGTGTATATTTTTCTTTCTTGTCGCCTTTTTCTGGCGCACAATGTCATCTTGTAATGTCCCACCACTTAATGTCTGTTGTGTGTGGCATCATCCAAATGCATATCTAAAACTTATCTATCTACTTCATCTTTTTGTGTTTCTCTTCTTTTTCCAGTTTTTCCTTTTTTTTTTCTTCTTTTACTCATTTTTTTATTTTCTTTTTCTTATTTTACTCCTACTATGTACAAATCTAATTTAATGCACTGCAAATACTAAGGTTTATTGCATCAATTGTCCCTATATAGTTTCATTCAACTACCATTCACCAATCCTTTCATCTCTTTGCCTGTTAAATCATGCAGCTACACAAGACCTCTATATGCGACAAACTTTATCTCATATGGGCCTAACAAATGCAACCTGAATTTCCCTAGGTGTTGCAAGTATTTACTATCATAGAGGAGAACTAGATCTCCTTCCTTAAATTTTTTCTTCTTGATATGTCTATCATGCCAATATTTATCCTTTTTCTTTTTGCACTTCCTGATGGAAACCAACCATAATCTTGTCTTATTCTAATTCCATGAGTTTAGCCAATCTTTCTTGAGATGCGCCTCTTTCTGTCATGTTTGTAATTGTTGCAATCTGTAGACTAGGTATCAAATACTCCAAAGGAACTAATACTTCCTATCCATACACCAGTCTTAAAGGTGTCTTCCCTGTGAGCTTCTTGCATGTAGTTCTATAAGCCCATAATACTATTGGTATCTTGAAATCCCAATCATTCTTGTTCACATTACAAATCTTGGTTAAGACATTCTCCAATATCTTATTAAATACTTCCACTATTCCATTAGCTTGAGGATGGTATGGAGTACTCTTCTAATGATGTATCTCAAATTCTTCACTCGTTTCCTGGATGGTATTGTTAATAAAATGAGTTCCCTGATCACTCATCAGAATCCTAGGGCATCCAAATATTGTAATTACATGTTCAAACATGAAGTGCGTTGCATTTTATACACTGCAATATTTCACTGTTGTTTCTTCGGCCCATCTTGTTAAATATTTTTTTGTTGTAATTATGTACCTTGCTCCTAATATTCTAGTTGGTGGATTAATTGGACCTACAAGGTCTATTGCCCATTTATCTAACACTTTAAGAGTTACTTGAGGTCTTAATGGCATTTCATCCCTCCTGGATGGATTTCCAACCCTCTGATAGACATCACAATTATTTCAATACTCCTTTCCATCCTTATAAACTGTTGGCCACCATAATCCTATGTGCAATATCTTATGCAAAGTAGCCTTTCCTGCATAGTGTTCTCCAACTATTCCTTCATGCGATTCTGCTAAGATGATAGGATGTTCATGTTCCATAACACATCTCCTTAAACTATTGTCTACTCCTACTTTATACAAATGTCCTGCAATAAGTTGGTAATATACATCTCTAACCACCAAATTCTTCTTCTGCACAGTGTTATATTCCTTTGGGGAAAATACTGTACCCAAAAATTCAATAATATCAACAAAATATTCATCAAAAATCTGCACTGAAAACAATTGTGCATCACGAAAAGTATCCTCCAAGATTCTTGGTTCGTCTCCATTGGTTATCATGGATAGGTGATCTAGCCCTACATTAAATCTTCTAAGATTCAGAACTAATTCGAAATCAAATTCCTGAAATAACAACAACCATCTACATATTCTTCCCCCCAACACTGGCTTGTTGATCAGGTATTTAAGAGCAGAGTGATCTATGAACATCTTGAAATGTTGGCATAACAGATAATGTCTAAACTTTTTCAATGCATACACCATAGCCAAACCTTGTCTTTCTGTTGTATTGTAATTATGTTCTGAATCTAAAAGATTTTTGCTTGCAAATGTTATTGGGTGATCTATATCACCTTCTGTTGGATGTGTCAATACTACTCCAAGTGTTATTGAAGAGGCATCCAAATGAACATGAAACTCCTTTGAAAAATATGGAAATACTAAAATTGGCGCTATCACCATTTTCTCCTTCAAGATATCCAAACTTTGTTGGCACTCCTCATTCCACTTAAATTTGATATCCTTATTTAAAAAATTCTCCATGGGCGCAATACTCCGTGCATATCCCCTTATGAACTTCCTATAGTAGCTTGTATGAACAAGTGTATATTTTAATTGGTGCACTGACTTAGGTGGTGGTAACTTAACAATGACAACAATCTTCACAGGATCAATCAACAGTCCCTGTTTACACACCACATGCCCTAACAAAATCCCAAAAGGTGCATTGAATATGCATTTCTTGATGTTCAAGGAAATTTGACACTGTCTACACCTGTCTAGCAACAATATAAAAAATTCCACATGATCCTTTAATAAACTAAATAATGTCCAATCATCTATACAAACCTCCAAAAACTTATGTATGAAATCCTTCAATTCAACTACCACTACTCTTGAAAAAATAGCAGGGGAATTCTTCAACCCAAAAGGCATCACTGTGTACTGATATGACCCCCATTCTATAGAAAATTTAGTATTATGACGATCCTCTGGTGCTATCCTAATATGATGATACCCTGAAAATCCATCAGTGAATGAGTATGCTTCTTTACCTCCTACATTCTCCAATACCTCATCTTTAAATAGAGTAGGGAATGGATCATGTAGACAAGCATCATTCAAATTCCTCAAGTCTACAAAAATCCTTATTCCCCCTTGCTTCTTCTCTTGAAATACCATAGGGATAATCCACTCAGATTCTTCAACAGGTTCTATTATCCCAACCTCTAACAATTTATCAATTTTTTCCTTCACTTTTTGTTTATACACTGGATTCAATCTATAGGGTCTCTGTGTTATTGGTATCACATATGGTGTCAAAGGGATATTCATCTCTCCAAGGTCTCCTTCTACCCCTTTCATCTCTGAAAACATCATTGGAAACATGTCACTATACTTGTGCAGTATCTCTTTTGTACTTTCCACTGTCTGGTTATCCCAATAGTCACCAATACTTGCAATATTTTGATTCTCTTGTGTCCCAATGTTTACCATCATTATCTTTAGTGGTGTAGAAAAATATTCTAACTCTAGCTATGGTCTTTCTAATTCTCATTCCTCTTCAAATTATTTAATATGAATAGCGCACGATTTTTCTTCTGTTGGATCATCTTATGCGATGTGGTAATAGTGTAACAACTGTTTGACTCTCTGCCTATTCTAATTCTGATAAGATGTTACAATTTTAACTTCTGGTTCTTCAAAGATCCTCTCTTTTACCAACTTCAGTGTTGTATCTACCATTGGATTCTCATGTTCAAATGCAAAGGTGATCACAAGGCTTTGTTTCAAATCTGTCCAATTTTCAGTTCCTCTGATCAGTTCCAATTCTGTGTACCAATTCCTTGGGATTCCTTCCAATGTATGAATAAAATGGTGTGGCCACCCCTCTAATAGTACTAATATCCATTGGATTATGCATCTATATATATGTTCTCTGGGTTGTTCTAATCCATCATATTTCTCCATATATGTTTTCTCCTGCTCTGCGCCAAATCTGATGCACAGTAATATTTTGCATTGATACCAATTATTGATCTTCTCTTTATGAGCCCCCCAGCAACGGGAAGGTGTAACTTTCAAAGAAATGTCTATAAATGGTATCCTTTTACTTTCCAAAACTTCTAACTCAAACTTTATTAAAAATTCTTCTAAATCATTTAAACCATAAAAACTTGGAGGTTCTCTTACCTCTGTACCAACCCATCTTAGTGTGCATGTCATTCTTGCACATCTTTTGGTAGATATCTCATGTAATCGCTACTTACAATTCTCCAATCCCGTGTCAGAGTCTGAAGCACAAGAACTAATGCTTCTCCAACTAAGAATTCCATCTATTGTTGGGTTAGTGTAGTCTTCCTCTCATGTTGTAGTTCTATGCAACTGGTTTCTCTCTTCTGTGATGAAATTATTTGTCACGAGTTCAACATATCTTCCACCTTATGAAGGATCTAGTGGTGCTATAAATTTGTACTCTCTTGATTCAAATGTCATTTTCTTGGTCTTTAAGTTGATGATAGCATTACTATCAAATTCCCAATCTAGTCCCAACAATGTTGGATAAGGTGTAGTATTATCTACTATAAAAATCACTTCAAAGTCTGCCATAGTGCACACACCATCTAAATCCATTGGTATTCCTTTCAATCTACCAATTGGTACCACTCTATGTTGATTTTATAACTTCAATTGAATAAGATAATACCCCAATGTAGGTTCTCTTATGGCTTCCCATGTCTTCTTAGGAAAAACATTTACTTCAGACCCCAGATCTAATATGATGTCACCCATATTAAAATGTCCACTATTTGTATTCAAACTGAACTCCCTATTTTTCCTTTTCTTCTTACAGACCTGATTGACTGTCTTAAGCTCTAGTTTTATTTCATCTCTAGAATGACACTTTTCTAGTAGACTTTGTAATACTTGTAGAGATGTTTTATCATTCAATATCTTCAAGCAAAACCCAAAATGTTTCTTAGATTAATTACTTGTTCTGAATATTGATCTTTGTTGGTCTAGTCAAATAAATGAGGCATGTAATATACTAGTACATCATCTCCTGTCTTTGTAACTGAAGTAGAAGCAATATTCTCCTTCAAAATCTCTTGTCTGGCCTCCTTGAACGTCTCCTTTTCCTTGCACACATGAAAATGTTGTTGAGGTGTTGTATTCTTTTTGACCCACTAGTGCTAATCTCGATTCTTCTTTACTGCACATTCTCCTATCTTGGTTCCACCTCTAGTAACTATATTGATTGTCTTTCCATCATCTTTTCTTGTATCTTGATCAAAAGTGTTGGAAAATATTCTATATTATGATATGTTATGCAGAAATACATGCATGCCACTGGTGGTTGTGGAAAAACATTGCATAATGTGTAGGTTTCTGAAAATTGTGACATCTTACTAGTCCTCTACCTCCTCCAAATACTCTTCCTCCATGACCTCCTCCTCTGTTTCCTTGATTATCTGCACGAGGTGTATTGTACTATGGTGCCTAATTGTACTGTGATTGCACATTATTATACTATGGTGGTTCTATAAAATGTTGTACATTATTATACTATTGCGTAGGTGGACCTATCAAAGGTTCAACTTGCATCCTATATGCATTTGAGGTCCTTTCCTTCATTATTTCCAAGGTTTGACAATCCTTTTCTTCATGTCCTACAGACTTTCATAAATTGCAGAATGTGCTCTTGGGCACTATTTGATACTTTTGCATCATGGGACAATGATAGGGATCATGTCCATGTGTTCTACATATCTGACACCATGGTCTTCCTATAGGTAAGGAATTTGGCATTCCTTCTCTCGAGTACTGTGCAAATGTTGGGCAGTCATTCTTATGATGTCCTTTTGTTCTGCATAATGTAGACCATGAAAATTCCCTCTTCTCCTTACCTTTCATCTGATTCAACTGAAATTTAAGATTTTTTAGATATTCCCTCAACTCTTCTACAGCTAGATTTGTACGCTTATACTAATTTTCCTCCAATTGTAAGGCTTCTTGCAGAGCCTCATCCTAAGTATGGAACTTATGTTGCATCAATGGGTACTTAAGATGTGGCAATAATGAATTAACAAATAGATTCTTATGATGCATACCTATGATAGGATACTTCAACTTACCTTTCAATTGCTTGAACTTTTGGTCAACCTCTCAAACTGACTCTCCTAGTTTCTGTTTGGTTCCTATCATCTCATTCATGAACCGATCCTCTGAACTTGGTCATTGGAATTCATTGATTAATGCCTTCTTCACATCTGTGATAGTTGTAGGTGATCCTTGCGGACTATTTACTGCCATTCCCATATACCAGTCCAGTGTGCAGTCTCTGAATGTGATTGCAAGTTGTGAAACTTTTGTATCTTCATCTATGAGATTCTTAGCTACCCAAATTTTCTCAAAAATAAATAAATGCTTCTCTGGGTCCTCCGGTCCTTCTCCATGAAACTATCGTAACCGAATAGTTGGATCTTCTCTTGCCATTGTAAATTTTCTTATACTACCACCTTCGTGAAGTGTAGATAATTGACTACTATTAGCTAAATTTGTACTTCCACTGGTCCCTCGACCTACTAAAATCCTTCTGCCGCTAATTGTTGGTTTTATAAATGGTTCTTCTTCTTTAGATGTCTTAGTCACAGATGGGGTTTTGGGTTCCAAAATAATTTTGATCTGGAATGGAGATACTTCTTTTGCACTAGACCCTTGACCTCTATTTTTCCTCTCATATGTGGCACACATGATTTCCTCAATCTACCTTGTAGCACTGAGATCCTCTACCTCCTCTTCATCACTATCCAAACCCTGTCACTCGGTTACTACCCTCTTTTTCCTGATCTTATACTAGTAGGGTCTTTCGTTGCGTGTCACTCTCAGTCTATCCATTATTTTCTTGGTATGTTCTTCATCCATCATGATGAGGTCCATTGCTTCCTTCTTCTATCCTTTCTCCAGATCCCTCTCCATATCTCATATTCTCCTTAGTGCTTCCCCCAATATCCCCATGTGCACATAGTGATTTAGCTGTTTGAATCCATTTTCATCATGCCTTTATCAAGCAATAAAATCTTGATCAACGTGTAGAGTGATCGAATATGCCTCCCTCTTGTTCCCTTCAAAAATTATTTCTCTGCAGTAGTGTATGACTTCACAGTATCGACTAAAAACTCAGTAATAAATCCTGCAATAATACTGTCTAACTAGAAATTCATTGCATGCATGAATTTATTATTGACTCTCTCTAGATGCCCAATATTCTCAGTAGTCCACTATACTAGTCTTGTCCGATTAGTTGGATAATTATCCTTCAATCCGAATATCCACTCTTGCAGTAACTCTAGAAAATAACAGAAAAAATGCCCCATGAAGATCAATAAACACATACCTATGCAAATATCGGTGCGGTTTATACCTGGAACTTCTATTTTCTTTCTCCACAAACTCTATCTCTTTTGTTTCCAACCATATTTCAATATCTTGTTTAGTTGTATTCCATGGCCTAAACATCCCCTTCTAATACTACATTCTCTTCACTGTCCTTCTTATAAAATCCCTTCGAATTCAATATTCTGAGTTCCATCCATAAACAAAACTATTTGTTGGAATGTTTGGGCTTACCCGGGTTCTACCTTAGGTTTCCAACAAAACCCTACAAACCATCGTCCCTTCTGGAGACTAGAAGGAAACACTGTGCACATAGTGCATAATGAAGTCTCACCCGAGATGGCTCATGGGTGATTGCAGGACCCAAATGTTTGCAATCATGGAAGGGATGTTTCTCATGGGGATGTTAGACATCATTTTCTACTTCAACATGCATCGAATCTACCATTATAGCATCATATTCATTCATTAACATTAATTATGTAGAAAATATCATAACTATTATAGTGCATGTTGCGTTTTACTACTTAACAGATTCATTCATTCATCATAAACCATTGCAAAACATAATAGAAACATTCCACACAATGACACAATGTCTTACCGTGGTTCACCCCCAGGATACGTCCACAAATATTTGGCATTCATTTCTCTTTTATTCATCTTCATCAAGTCAGTGCGCTGCACAAATTACATTAGAAGTGCATATGAGATGCATATGTATATGCGAGGCTGACGAGTGTCGCACTAATATCCACATCTTGTGACTTGACCCTCAGTTACAATTCATATCTCTCAAAACTGACTCTAAGTTCTCCAAACACAATTCAACCTCAACCAAAACTTCTCACTAGTAATTGCGACTCATAACCTATATCCAAACCGGATCTCCTCAGATCTCACAATACATATTTATACTACAAAAGTGGGTTAAAACCCTTTACAATCATGACCAAAACCCTAACCCTAAGTGGATTAGGTTTTTCCACATCCTAACTTCTCTCGCATGTGGTTGATCCACTTCCTCCTTCCTTAGACTCCTTTCCTTCCTTGTGCTACTTTTCCTTTTTCTTCGGCTTGCACTTCTTTTTTGTTCCCTTTTCTAACTATCTTCCATAATTGTTGCATTGTTTCCCAAATAACATGCACCAACACACACACACACACACATATGAAATAATGATGCTATGATATTTGAATAAAACTAATAATGGATTGTGTATCTAGTAAAACTGAATATAGAATGATGATAATATTTCTTATGGTATCCATCCATATGAAAACAAACAAGGATGGTGGGTATGTTGATCAAGAGGTTGTTGAAGGGATCCTATGAGCTTCAAGAAAGTATTGTTTGATCAATTAGCATCAAGTAAATTGATGACAACCATGCATGTATGCATTTGGGATTGTTATGATGTATACATGTTAAAGGTAATCGAGGTAATAATTCCCTCATTGAAATCTCAATAATTAAATTGATGTAAATGAATGAGGTCTTGAGTATGCAAATATTATTTGTTTCTAGAATGCATTGATGGAAAAATTAATTGCATATTGTGTTATGTTGGTTATGAGATCATAACCAAGTTAAGTCATGAGACATTACTCCTATTGTAGCAATTAATTCCATTAGAGAGGGTCATGTGTGAGGTCTTGATGAGATTGGACATGGAAAGGCTATAGTGACATCCAAGTGCATAATGATTTTTCCCTATATAACTGATGTTTGAACTGCAACATTTTTTCCTACATTGAATAGCACTAAATGATGATGTTCTTAGTGTCTTGTATGGGTTGAAGAGGAAGGTATTCAAATGATTGGATGGGTTGTGGGGAAGAGTTTTGATGATGTATTGATGCATGGTCCATACCTTCCAACTCACATGGTGGAATACATGATATGAACATATGCTATTCTAGAGTCAATGCAAGGATGCATTCTATAGATGTGGCCATGATTATTGGCACATTGGTTTTATTTATTGGTAAAGCTTGATTGCATTATGAAAAACTTGGTATGTTGATAATGCATGTACATTGGATGATGGTTTCATTCTAGATAATATGATTAATGGTTGAATTCCACTTTTTTTTAATATGAATAATAGTTGGAAGTGATGGAATTTTGGAATTTTGAGATTAATATAATTCTAGAAATCACTTCATGGACTGAATGCAAATATTGTGAGTGAGATACTAACAACTTGTTTGGATGCAAGAAGGTTGAGGAAGTTGCAGGTAAATTAGTCTTGGATATGACAATGATGTATATTATTGAAAGAGCCAAAGATATTGAGAAGAAATTACATACGTGGGAATATTTCTTTTCCTGTATAAACAAATTTGAGAAATTAATAATTGAAAATTGTTATGATATGCTAACACATTGTTTGGTTGTGTGGAAATTGAGAAAATTGCAAAGGAAATGGTATTGGATATGGAAATAATGTAATCCCATAAGAAAGAATGATATCTATTGTTGCAAGATCCAAACATCTATTAGCAAAAAACTCATGTTTGGGAAATTATGTTTTCCCATGTAAAACATATTTGAAATTTTATAGTTATATGATGATGTCTCATATTGATTGTATACATATGATATAGACTAGATGATTGCTACAGGTTGTATATTTCTAGTGTAAGTCTAGAAGAAATTTGGCATGCATCTACATGAGAACACTTTGGAAAATGATTGCTCGATTGAGTAATTGTATATCAGTGAAAGGGATGCATGAGCCTAGAGGGTGAGTACATCAGAAGAACCAGGTTTTCATACCTGAAGAGTGAACTCTAGGGTGAGTTGCATTGTCGAAGAACTAGGTTTTCAATCCTAAAGAGTGAACTCCTGTGTGAGTTGCACTGAAGAAAAAAGGTTGTTGCTAGTTATTTCTTGGTAGTTATTCCTAGTAGTGAGCCCATTGATATCCTAGTAGTGAGATTCCTAGTTACATGTGCCAGAGAGACCCTGGTAAAAAATTGGTGCAACCCCAAGGACTGTGAGTAGTGAAGGGGGCACATTCCTTGGGTCAAACCTGATAAATGAATGGTACATTCCTTGCTTTATCTCTTATAAACAAATGGTACATTCATTGGGTTGGGTAGGTCAATAGGAAAAGAGTTGGTGAAAATCAGTATAGTTGTAGGAGAATGCTAGTGGCTTATGCATATTTTTGGGGCCAGGGTGCCTTTGTATCTATGTTTTGGGGCCAAAGCACTTGTGTAAATTATGATTTTTCGGGGTTAGATGATCTAGATTATTTTGAGAAAAAAATGAAGGAGAAAATATAACAATAAAATATACAAAGATATTGCAATAAACATAGAGGTATAGTAATGCACAATTTTTATTAATGGCAGAAATTTACAGAAACTGTAAAAATACAGAGTGAATGAAATCGCTAGAATGGTGGCAACTTATCTGTGAGAAGAGATGTGATGACTACGCTCATTCACAAGAAAATGAAGATGATGCTTACAATGAGGATCCAAAGGCCTTTTTAACATAAATAAAATCCAAAACCCTAACCCTGGAAGATGAAATGCCAAAAGGTTTGCAAGCCCCGATGGGAGTAGTTGATACGTCAACTTCCCAAGGGCATAACTTTTGCATACAATCTTTGTTTGGGGCACACGATAGCTCATTGGAAAGGTCTATTTGAGTACTACACATGTTTCCATAACACTCTGGATAAATCCTATAGTGTGACTATTGTGGTCCCAAAAAACGTTATTTAGGGCTTCAAAACGACCCTAGAATTTCAAGATCTGAAAAGATCTAGAAAACCTGACAAGGTGGAAACCCCTGTTTTGAGCCAGTGAAATAGGTTGGTGGACACCGATTTACACCTGGACCATAAAAGCACCTATGTATTTGTGGTATTGGGGATGGAGTTCTTATGTAATTTTGTTTAGGATGGAATGCATGTGTGATTTTGGGCTAGAGAGCCTATATGTTGATTAATGGAAGGGGAGCCAGAATTGTAAAGTGCAATTGCACCTATAGGGCATTGTGCATTGAGGACAATGCAAAAATAAGGGGGAGGGGAATGTAATATTCCTATTTTTAATCCCCATGAATTATAATGTAATTGTATAAATATGAATTAGGTTGGTGAGACGAGTGTTGGGGCGAAGAGCCCATATTGATTTAATGTGGCCGGGGGCCAAATCACATATTTTGAACATTGAAATAATTAATAAAAGTAATAATCACTAGTTGCAATATGAAAGAGATGAATAATGATCGAGGCCTATCATTCCACAAGAGAGAAGAGTCCAAGGGGGAATTATTCATGGGTATTAATCCAACCCACATTCCCAGAATTATTATAATTGTGTATAACCTTCTATTTGATGTTGAGTGTTCCCAAAGCCGATCATTTAAACTCATGTTTGTGTGAGGAGTCACATCCCATAGTTATTGGAGAGAACGGTTTGTAGTAAAATCATATTTGGTAAGAGTGAGAGTCAAGCAAGCAAGGAAGAAGAAGGAAATTCGTATGTATAATGGAGACGGTTTTTACATGCAATTTTGAGTAGCAAAGAGAGAGTTGATGGATAGGAAGAGAACCAAATATGGTATACTTGAAGGAAACCATTGTTTGGTTGTGTTATATGTGAAGGAATAGGTCTCTGTGTCTATAAATCGGGTTGTAATCCTGTAGTGTGATTTCATTTTAAGGAAATGTCTCAAGAGCCTTGTGAAGGTTGCTATGAGAACTCCCTAGAAAGGTGAGAGTTCTTGAAAGTTCCGTTGAAGGGAAAAAATGACCCGTTCAAGTAGGTGAGGGAAAAATCCCAATGACATGCCCCAATTAGACCCACTATCATTTGGAGTAGCATTTCTGACCCGATTATTGGCCTGGTTACCAATCTAACTAACTATCTATCTAAATATGAATATGAGAATCAAAGGTCCTCAGATGAATTAAAATATGGAATTAAACTAAAATGATGTTAACTAAAATTAAGATAAGAAGCAGTTCTATACTAAACTAAACCTATCGTGATCATGAACTAGCTAATTAATATTAACCACAACTAGGAAAGATATCATCTGAATAATAAATAGTTCATACATTCGAGTGATGAATAAAATGGTAATGCAATTAAACAAATTAACAAAAAGTTGTGCCCAGGTTTAATGATATTATGACTAAGTTTAATAAATGAAACAAGTGATAATCCATGTTTAAGAGAAAATTGTAGAATTATTTCATACAAATAATCTCATAAGACGTAGATAAACAATAAAGTCATTCAGAAATTTCTCAATCACATTCACCAGAATCACCAGTATCCAAAAATTTATCCTTCTCTTTATTCATACAAAAGTACTAATATTATCCGAATTCAAAAGCACAAAAGTCCTCTTTAGTTTAAATTCATCCCTTTTATAGAATACAAAGAGAACCTTTTTATATTCTTTTGACTACCAAACGACCTGAGGACTAAAGCAATGCTTTGTTCTGTTTCTTGATTAGGATATTACAATCATTACAAGACTACAATTTATCTACAAAAATAAGTTATAATGAGATAATTGATTGAGCCTTGGCGGTTCCAATTTTGTGTCTATGAAATTTTTCCATGTCTTGAAATCTTTGAGTATATCATCCACTCGACATAGTTGTGTCAGATTGAGGTCTAATTCACTGTTGCAAATGGGAATCATAATTTTTGTCTTCAATTTTTTCTCAACACGTTGCACAGAATCTTCAGTTAGAAAGATTAACCTAGCGGGTTGTATCAATCTTCCCTCTATAACTTCCACGCTAATTTAACTGATTACTCCAACGAAATTCATGTTGATATTCCTCTTGATTTCCACATATTTTACCATTGTATGAGTTGATGTCTCCTTTTCTAAATCTCTCAAGGAGTCCATCCCGAACTAGGTGAGTAAGTTGTTGGAAGACTTCCACAATTCTCTGCTTGTTGTACTGACCTGCTCTTGGGTATTCCTGATATATGAGATCATTTCCATCGCTACTATCAACAGTCAAAGATCTCAAATTCTCTACTTGTCGAAATATGTAGGTAGGGCCTCGTGGGATTTTTGATGAGTATCCTACCATTCTATGACCCCGTTGTAGGCTTCTTAGGCTCTTTGATATTTTTCCTGCATATTTTTTACCTGCATATTTAATTTCCCTAGATCATACTTGGCCTTCAGTATTTTATTGAGAGCATAGACTAATTTTTTATGCGAGTGCCAAAGTTCTTCATTCATTTTGATGGCCTCTTCTCTGATTATTTCTATCACTACCATTTTTTTCTTACTTTCTTCCACAGTCTTCTTCAGGAGTTGATTATCTTGTTGTAGTTTCCTAACTTGATCTTCGATTCTCTCATTGTATTTGTTGATATCTAATTGTTATCCTTTGATTTTGGTTACCTCTTGAGCATGTGAGATTATGAGATTTTCTAACTCATCTTGATGCGTCTTCTGACTCATATCAATCCTTTTTCTCAAAATTTGTAATCAATTCTTGTTCTCAGAGCTAGATCTATCTCTACATTTATTCTCTATAAGTACACTTTGTTTGTGTGTATTTTTCCCTAAATTCATTGGAGATAGATCTATTTACTATGTCTATATCATTTTCTAGTTATGTTATTCTGAGTTTAGCTACATCTAGTGCATCGACCATTTCATGAAAAAACATAGAGTTAGCACCATCAAAAGAATTCAGGATCGATGTTTCTTGGATAGTATTATATTTTGGGTATGGGCCTTCTTTCCATCTGATGTTCCTCTCAATTGTATATGTGCTATAATAATATTCTCTAACCGCTACAAATCCACATTCAACACCTAACTCAAGTGATGTGAGTGAGAAACTTCCTAGTATGGCTACCAAGGGTGTGCATTCTTCCAAAGGAACCATAACCATACTAACGTCAGGGGTTGTTGTTACATTTGTATGGATTGGTTCATGTTATTCCCCAGGCGATTTAGGAGCTTCTCCATTTCCTTCCTTGTCTCTCTCATCCAAATCTCGGTTTTTTATTTTTGCTAACAACTTTTGTTGGGATTTGACCTTCTTCCATTATTGGTACCTCTCTTCAGCTTCGTTTTCCTTCCCAAACAATTATGCGTCCTTTTTTTTCCTAGCCAGATCCATAGCTTCACACTTCTCCTTATCCTGCTGAAGCAATGTTTTAAATTGTTGTATGCTCGAACTTTGTTTGCATATTCAACTTTGTTGAATTGTTCCCTAACCAATTCAATAGGGAGCCTATATGATGAGGTGTCTGCAATGTCAATTTGAAAGATTTCAAGTGATCGTACACTATATTTTTGGAGTCATGTCCCTTCTTTTCCTTAGTACATAGACATATTTCTTGCAAGGCTGTTGCTTCCTCTTCTGCCTGATTTTTGTTTAGGAGAGAGTATTGTCCCAGGTGAATAGGGAAAATTAGCCATACCTCTTATTATTCTCTGACATATATGTTGTAACCCCTTTGTCTAGTATTTGATACACAAATTCCAGGACAACAATTTATTAGATACATAGTTGGGAAGTGGATGAGGTGGCCTTGTAGCTCCATAAACCCTAACATATGTATAGTATTTGTCCATGTACCAATTCCCTATCCCTTTTAAATCTTTAATGGAACCGGGAGATATTCAGTGAGGGTGAACCCAAAAAAGATCTTGTGCAAGGGGGGTGTAAAATAATCATAAATATGGTTCTTGTACTTTGGTTCCCATGACTAAGAGAAATATTCATTAATTGGGGATTTTCTCGAATCATAGAACCAAATAAAAGTAGTAAATGTGTGTGCTACATAGACTGCATCTATGATATAAGTTGTCATATAAAACCTAGGGTTTTTCATACCTGAAACTTCCCAAAATTGAGCTGATATGATGAATGATAAAATGTTGGCCCGATTAAATGTTTTCCCAGTTCTGACCACCATATAGGCCATCGAAAACCATTCCATTCTAAAATGGGTGTTGGTTTCTTCTCCATAGTGTCTACATATCATCGTGTTCAAAATCTTGTAGGGATCTTTCAGGTAAAGAGTAGGCACATTTCATTCTCCTCGTTTTACTAGCGACTCTTCATCCACGAACCAATCTTCCATCAATGTCTCGATGTTCTAGTGATCTATCTCAAATTTGTCTAATAAGGATTCATCCATGGAAATAGTAGGTTCATGAGTTTTATGTTAGATCCTAAGGTATTTTGTTCTAGGAGACACAATAGGTGCACCAATAGAATTGACTACCATCCCAGTCTCTTTTTGTATGTGCATGAAGAACCATCTCGCAACATCATTGTAAGGGAAGAGGCTCGGGCAAGTTGCAACAGTATGTATCCCCCCTAAGTTTTATATTCATGTATTCTTTGATGTCCTTTTCCTCGGTTGGATACTTATCATCATGGAACATTTCATATATCTCCTCATATGTCGCATAATGTTCTCTTCTATCGTGGTTTTTTGTATATATAATGTTGAAGGATTCTGTGCCAGGAACATTAATGTTGGAATGTTGTTCAATATTGAGAGGGGGGGTGAATCAATATTTCTTATTTTTCTCAAATTAAATCAATTCTTTATTAATTTATAACAATTTGTCAACAAGAATGTACATAACTCTAAATTTTAAAAGTAACAATCATAAAAATTATATTTCATTTACAAGTTATGGTTTGTAATAGACACCAATATCTCTTCTTGTTACCACCAACTCAAGGATACACCAATACCTTGTTTTCTAGGCACCATCTTGAGGAAGAACCAACTCCTTGTAGATCAGGCTCCAACTTGTAGAGGACTCCAATCCTCTTGTTTTCAATCACCAACTTGAGGAAGCTGCAACTCCTTGTTTTAGGCTTCAACCTGTAGAGAACTTCAATCCTCCCTTGCTCCTCCCTTCCACCCTCACTTCATGTGAATGTTTCAAGTTCTTCCTTGGACTCTGTTTATGTTTTGATCTTTTGAATTAGGCCATAGAGACATCTTCCTTCCACCATATTTCCTAGTTTATATAGTCTTCCAATGGGTATAAAATTTGAACCAATGTGTCTTTTAATAATGTATCACTGCACCTATTCATTTATTTAATAATAATGTTGTTTTAATAAAAAAAGTATTCCTTTATTATTTTAAAAAATCTATTCAATTACAGTTTTGAACCCTTCTTTTCCTTGTCTAATTGGATCTCTTAGTATTTGATGGATCGACTTCCTTTTATTCTGATTCCGTACTTTTTCGTTGTATTCTAGGTTCTTTAATAGACAAATTTTGAACCTTTTAATGTTCTCTGGTACATTCCATGTGTTGTTGAGATGGATGGGTGCTAATCTCTTGGTCCCTTTTTCATAGAACCAAATGTTGTGACCAACATCTAAACAAAGAAGGTGCAAGGCCTGTTTTATGGTTTATCCCATAGGAACTTTTCTTTTTACCATGTGACCTACCCTATAACTAGGTGTTATCCAACACTACCTTCACTACCTAATTTTTTCCATATAACCCTGGTCTGTGATTGAGAGAAGCCACACACAGGGATTATCTTGGTGTTAATTAGATCGACGATTTAAATATGATCAAGTGTTGAGTGGATGCCCCCTGGCTTATCTAGAAGCTTTAGAAATATCTATGATTTGGATTTAGTTGAGTGGATGGTTCATGGACTTGTGGACTTTCGGACTCGGGCTTGTCTTGGTGTTAATTTAGATCGACGGATTGGATATGATCAAGTGTTGAGTGGGCGATCCACCAGATTTCCTAGGCACTTTAGGCAAATCCACGGTTTGGATTTAATCAACTTTTGAGTGGATGGTCCTCATTCATTTCAAACATGGAATTTTACTTAGAATAATTTTATGTGGTGGGTTCATGGACTCTCAGACTCATGGACTCACATGTCTTCTCAGGTGTCATCAAAATGCATGCCCAACTTCCACTACCTACATAATAAAACTATAATTAGAAATATTTAAGTGATTATTCTTGGTTTCATAGACTTGCGAACTCGCCTACTCACATGCCTTCTCAAGTGTCATAAAAATGCACGCCCAACTTCTGCTACCTCCAAAATGAAATGATACTTAGAAAAAATTTAAGTGATTCTTCTTAGGTTCACGGACTCGCAGACTCATATTTATTCTTGAATGTCATCAAAGTACACACCGAACTTCTGTTACCTCCATAATGAGCCATAATTATAAATTTTTAAGTGATATGATTCTAACCGATAGAATATGATACTTAGCCATTTTTGGGGGGTTCTCAAAAGACTCGCGGAAAATTATCCAAGCCATCAAATCATGGTTTCATTTCGATCCAATGATAAACATTGTTCTTTGTTATTTACCATCCGATTGTGCTCTTATTTTGATCCAACGATCAACATTGTTCTTCATTCTTTATTCTCGATTCTTGCAACTTGTATAGCATGGTACTTGTCTTCATGATAAATCCATATTAATCCTTGTTGACATCAATGACAACATAACACCATGTCCACCATTATCCCCCTTTGGAATTTTTGGAAACAAAGTAAAATCTATTTATTTTAACTGAGTGTTATTATTTATTCTCCCCCTTTGACAACAATGACATAAGGGACATTTCTCTACTCCCTTTGAGAATATACTCCCCATGTCCATGTACTCCTTTTTTTTATGAATGTTGTGAAATTTTAATTAGATATGGAGATTACCCCATTTTTTGTCTAAGGTATTCAAAAGTACTCCTGGGTAAAGTCTTTGTGAATATATATGCAATTTGTTCTTTATTATCCACATATTCACTTTAACAACTTTTTTGAGAAACCTGTTCTCTTAAGAAATGAAATTTGATTATGCTTGGTTTTTTAGTGCATGACATGATTTTTAGAAAGGTTTATGTCAATTAAGAAGAATTAAGAAGAATTGGATGATCATATTTTACTTGTAAGTCTTCTAGAGTTTGTTTCATCCAAATTACTTGAGTGCAACATGAGGTAACAATAATATATTTTGATTCTATTGTAGATAGTGATATGGAGGGTTTCCTTTTACTTAGCCATGACAAAAAAAACATTTTCCTGGGAAAAATGAACGTCCACTAGTTCTCTTTCTGTCATCCACACTTCCAACCTAGTATGAATCAATATATGTAGTATATGTGAAGTCTTTTATTTTTGGATACCATAATCCAAAATCCAAGGTGCCTTTGAGATATTTAAAAATCCTTTTAACTTCTCTCATATGTGTCTCTAATGTCTGGTCTTGCATAATGTCTAAAAATCCTTTTGGTCTACTTCTAGTGATTCATCATCTTTACTAAGTTTGCATCTTGTAATCATAGGGGTGCTCATAGGTTTACAATCTTCCATTTGAAATTTATTCAACATTTCTTTAATATATTTGTTTTGAGATATGAATATGTCTTTGTCTGATTGTGACACTCGTAACCCTAGGAAGAATTTCAGTTCACCAAGAATTGATATCTCAAATTCTTTTTGCATTTATGTAGCAAATTTTTTACTAAGGGAATTTATATTACTTCCAAATATTATATCATCCACATATACTATAACAATAATTACATTCTGATTTTCAATTTTAATGTAGATACTGTTGTCAGTAGCTCCTCTTTTGTATCCTTGTTGTTGTATATGATTATCAAGTATTGAAAACCATGCCCTAGGATCTTTCTTGAGACCACACAATGCTTTGTTTAATTTTAAGACATAGTCTTTATTTTCTGATGATAAAAATCCTTCAGGTTGTTCTATATAAATTTCTTCCTCTATATTTCCATTTAACAATGTTGATTTTACATCCATTTGATATATTTTGAAAATTTTAAAACATGAAATTCCAAAAACATTTTTATAGCTTCTAATCTATCCACATGGGAAAATGTTTCCTCAAAGTCACCCCCTTCTACTTGTGCATATCCTTTGCACACTAATATTGCTTTATTCCTTATAACTTTACCATCTTCATTAACTTTATTCTTAAATATCTACTTGGTCCCTATCACATTTTTGTCTTTTGGTCTTGGGACTAGTTCCCAGGTCTGATTCTTCTCTATTTGATCAAGCTCTTCATTTATGTCTTCAATCCAATCTTCATCTTTGCTAGCTTCTGAAATTTTTTTGGGTTCTATTAGGGACAACATTGCTTGTTCAGATTCATATGTTAGCCTTCTTCTTGTTTCAACTCCAACACTTTTGTTGTCTATGATTTGACTTTCAAGATGATATATTTGTACTCTTCTTGATGGTGATCTTGATTCTTTTCTTGGTGATGCTTCCTCTTCATTTTATTCTTTACTTTGTGATTATTCTTATTGTATTTATTCAATTTATTCTTCTTCATCGTCATCTCTTCTTAATTCATCAACTTGTGAATTATCTTGAGATTTTATTCTTCTTGATGTTACATTTTCACTTTCTACAATTTTGTGCAATCTCGTATTGTAGCATCTATAGGCCTTTTTATTGGAGGAGTAACCAAGAAATATACCATCATCTGATCTGGAATCAAATTTTCCTAGATTATTATCATCTCTTTTTATATATCTTTTGATCCTAAAGACTTGGAAATGTTTGACTGATGTTGGTATGCCAAACCACAACTCATATGGTGTCTTTTCATGGTTAACTCGAAGATGAGATCTATTAAGTATGTAAAATGGTGTATACATTGCTTCTCTCTAATAGATATATGGAAGTTTGTCTTCATTTAACATAGTTCTATATGCTTCTTGGACACTTCTATTTTTCCTTTCAATAACTCCATTTTGTTGAGGAATTGTTGGAGCTTAAAAATGTATTTTGATTCCATGAGTTTCACAAAACTTATTGAACTCATCTGAGGTAAAATCCCCTTCATTATCTGATCTTAAGCACTTGATTTTAAGACCAGTCTCATTTTCAACATGTGATTTGAAAGCATTGAATTTGTTGAAAGCTTTTGATTTCACTTTGATAAAGGATACCCAGGTCATCCTTGTATAGTCATCTATGAATATAATGAAGTAATGTTCACCTTGCATGCTTTTACTTATTATTGGTCCATAGAGGTTGTTGGCCCTTGGTTATGAAAGTAAGTGAAGATCAAGGAAGAAAAGGAAAAATGCGAACTACGTGGAAGACACAGTGACTGTTATTGGGTCGAAGTGAGCAAGAGAGAAGAAAATATGAAGCGAAGTAAAAGGAAGCAAGTTGTTGGACGAGGAGATCGAGGATGAAAAATCAGCAAGAAAGACACATCATGGACAACTAAGCAAGAGGAAAAATCCATCATTGGATACTTTGGAGCACTGCATGAGAAGGAAGGAAAGATAGGTTGGCGAAGCCCTAAAAACGTGGGTCAAGTTGACCTAGGGTTTTAGACACCTAGGGTTTTGGTATCTAGGGTTTTGACACCTAGGTTTCGGCCTAAGGATGTCAGTGAGTGATTGTAATGTATAAATAGACATCTAGAGGACCTGGGATGGGTTGTTGTTACTGTTGTTGGTGTTATGATTGTTGTTGTTATCATTGTCATTGTGTGATCGAGTGAGTGATATTGTGTGAGAAGGAACTGTTGAGTACAAGAGCCTTTTGTATTGTAAGATCTTCATCTGGGTGTGAATATCAACCTTGCAGCTGGGTGTGAAGATCAACCCTGCAGCTGGGTGCACAGGGAGGGGAGATACGAAGAGGAGAAGAAAGAATATCTGCTAGCTAAGAGCGCAAACAAGAACTGTATGCTTCATCCTAATATATTATAAGCACAGTTTTGTGGACGTAGCCCTAGAGAGAGGGTGAACCACTTATACCTTGTGTAGTGTGTGATTGATGTTATGTTCTTTTCCCTTTGATATTCTGCTATTGCATTACTGTGTTAGATCTGATAGATAGTTGTGTGGAGTAGATCTAAGATGATAAGTGATATATTCATGTTGTACTGTTCTAGTATTAGATCCACTTGATATTCCCATTGGTTGTAGACACCTCTGTCCTGCAACCCCCCCATGACTGCTTTGGGTGAGACTACATCTGCTTCATAGGTGTTTCCAAAAGGGCCAGTAGTTAGGACTTGTTGGTGTGCTCTTGGAGATGAACCCTGGTTTTGTTCCTGTGCCAACAAATGCTTCCGTTTCTGGGACTTAAATCTTCTTGAGGGAATGTCAGGATGGTTTCCATCAAAGATAGAGATTCAAAAGTGGATAGAAGATCAAGAAAAGGAATTTGCCGAAGCCTGGAACAAGAACCCTAATCTTAGTACAAAGGATTGGTTCGAGAGATATATCTTTACTGATATACTCAAAATTTTCTTTGGAGGAATCCATCAGGAGCTATATGAGTGGTTAGATAGGTTAGAAGATACCTAGTTTGAGATCAAATCTAGGCCACCTGTGGTTTGGATGTCAGCACTGATCAAAAAGGTCAAGAGAGTTGATAACACCATGTCAAGAGCTATAAACCACTGGTTTGATAGCACCATTGGAGGGTACATCATCGAGTTTGTTGTTGACAGAGTAGAGTCATATAGCCAAGCTGAGAGATATTTCTTCAAGGGACCCAGAGGAAAAAATTTACATTTTCTGAAGCTGAGGATCAAGATGCTATTGCATGAGAAGAACATCTTGAAGATACAGTAGATTGGTCAGATCTAGAAAATCTAATGTTCAAGAATTCGGACAACGACAATGACACGGAGGTTGGACATATGCGTAGTGGGAGAGCATTCATAAAAGTTCATCTTGCGAATGTATTTAAGCATAACTATGGGGACAAGGGTTTCTAGAGTGGATAAGAGGAAAATATGATGGATGAAGAACATTCAGAACCCGCTGGGACAGAGGAAGGGAAAGATGAAGAACCTCGCCGGGAAGAGCCGGAAACTTTAGAAACTGTGCAGAATGTTGAAGTAAGTACTATTATCCCTCCTATTGATTCAGTAGCATTAAAAAATCAGAGCAATCCAAGCCACCAGAGCATTCAGAGCACTGCCACTAGTAGTCCACCACATACTCAGTCAGGAACCCTAGGAATATTTATGGCAGATGAGATGAGGCTCCCTATTTTTAGGGGAGATGGATCTGAAGATCTTGATCATCACTGGTTCCTATGTGAAGCTGTATGGAATATTAAGAATGTCACCGATGAATCTTTTAAAAGAACTCAGTTTAGTACTACCCTAGGGGATCACGCATTGAGCTGGTACATCAAGCTTGTCCAAGGACTTGCACAGCCTAAGCCACTTAATGAGATCAAGAATGCGTTGATTGCAGAGTTCAAGAAACCCAAGTCGGAGTCACAATGTATTACAAAGATAAAAGAGATCAAGCAGAAGGTAGTTGAACCTGTTTGGGAATTCGATCATAGTTTCAAGACCTTAACAAGTCGATTGAATTTTCAGATTCCAGATGAGCAGAATGAAGAATGTTTCATTGTTTCCCTCTTACCACACATCATAGTTCCCCTGATGCAACAAAAGATTGCTTCGCAGGCCGAGGTGCTGGAAATCGCCATGAAGTTAGAGTCAACCCCTATGGGAGAATCCAGCTCAGGTATGAGTCAAATCATGAGTCAGCTAACTAGTTTTTCTCTGTAGGTCGATGATATGAAGAAAGATAATGGAAGATACAAAAGAGAAGACATATGGTGTGTCAAATTTAGATCATAAGGAAATGACAAGGAACATTGTCCCCTATTTCATGAATACTTGGCCTCTGGAGCTCCGAACCCTTTGAAGCAAGTGGCCCTACCCTGGTGCGAGGTATGCAGAAATATACATCACCTTGGTGAGTGGTATTACATGCAAAAATATGTTTAGACACCCACAAATTTGTATTGCACGTTCTGTAAATCCATAGGGCACAATGATAGGGATTTTAGGGCTTATGAAATCATGCATGAAATGTCAAGAGACATATACAAAATTCAAGGCGAAGTACAACAAGAAGGAAACACTACGTAGTACAACTCCCCTGGGAGAGGAAACTTCAATATTCGTGGTGGATTCAGAGGAGGAGGAGGAGGAGGAGGTATGGGTTGAGGTCGAGGATAGATCATCTATTAAAATTACGTAAAACCAGGACACTTAGCAATGGATTGCCAGAACCCTTTCACTACTTGCAGCTACTGCAATTCCTTCAAACATGTTATGGAGGATTGTCCTGTATTGCTAGCTAAGATTCAGGAAAAACGAGGAACTCAACAGAACTCGCAAGTGAAACTGATATATGTTGAACATCGTGGAGGAGACCGTAGAGTCATTGTTATCACTAGAGGAGGTGATAATATAGGAGAAGATAGGTTGATCCATGGAAAGACTACAGAAGACTCAAGAGTCTGAAAATCTATAGAGAAAACCCAGACTTTTGATGCAAAGAAAGAAAGACAAATATTTGAGGAAGAAAGAAAAGAGTTCAAAGGAGATAAAGGTTCTTCATCAAATACATGACTTGAAGTAAGAAAATATGCAATTCCTCTGGCATTCAATCAATCTTCTTTTCCAAAAGAGGGAAAAGAGGTAAGAAAGCTCATGGAATTTTTATATACTTGTATTAAGTTAATTCAGGATGAGAGTGTTGTACAAGAGCTACAAAATTTAATCAGACAGTATGAGATAGGAAGGATAGATCCTGTATTGAATAAATAAGTACATCAACTATCCAAGAAGAGAAGGAAAAATAAGGAACTACACTTGAATTATCAGATAGGACAATATGATATAGACTATGTGGTCCTCGACTTAGGGTCGGACGTCAATGTCATGACGAAGTAAAACTGGGCACTGATGGGAAAACCGAAGTTGATCTATTCCCCTATTAGAATTAAGATGGCTAATCAGAAAGCTATAAGCCCCTCTGGAAGATTGGAACATATCCCTGTGGACATCAACGAAGTAAGAATGTTTGCAGATTTTGAGGTAATTGAGATAGTTGATGACAACTGCCCTTACCCTCTGTTGTTAGGAATTGATTGGGATTTCAATAATTCGACTGTAGTTGATTTAAAGAAAAGATGTATGATGTTTGAAAGATATGGCATTAGGTTCATTACACCTTTAGATCCAGATGAAGGTCAACGATACACAAAACCTATCAGAGAAGAAGACCGTGCCTACGAACTAGAAAACATATACAAATTAACAGCCAGACAACAGGATTGCATTAATCCTACGACCGATGGAAACCTAAGCTGGCGAAGTGACAATTCATTTTCATCAGATTCATAAGAATCACTGGAGAACTGGCATAAAAAAATGTATGAAGTATCTACAAGGAGATGTGCTATATTAACTAGAGATGTTCACTGGATTAGCACAACAGTAAGTAACTTGCCCACCTTTGATGGTATGAATCCTTTGGAAACCTTCTTGTCAGAATTCGAAGAAAGTGTACCAACACAACAGAGATTGTTGGAAATGGATGAGGCCTTGAAAGAAACACTAGCGAGATGGTGGGGGACACACAAAAACAACATTACATAATGGGTACAATGTCATACCCTGATGACCGCGTGGTTCTCAGCACAAGTAGAAGGCTGCGAAGTTTGGTACACAGGTCGAAGTTGCCCAAAGGACCATGTGTGAAGTTGCGAGGAAGCTTGAAGAACCATTCCTCAAGAGCAGTGGGTGCACAAGTTCATTAACACACTAGACACAACCCCTATCAACTAGTACCTTCAAGTGGAGTTGCGCCTCATCACTGCAGATTGGGAAGGTATGAATCAGAACTTTGTAACCACCTTCTTATTTGAAAGTCAATATCCTTCAATAGATCAAGCGTTACAGATTGTAAGATAGAAAGTATTTGAGGAGACCTCTAGGCCCCCTTTAGAACAAGAAGAGGATGAATGGACTGTGCCTCTCCAGAAACTGCAAGGCTGTTACAACATCAATGTTGATGAAGACGATGATCCTAGGAAGCTGAAAATTGTCAAAACAAAAGGCCAGAGAGATGTGGAAGGACCAGGAGTTGAGATACCATTCATTGGACAGCCGATCAAGATAAAAATATTCAACATTGGAACAGAGCAGACACTGAAGCTTGCAAATATTGGATATTATTGGGATGTTGCTACTATTGACAAGATAATAGAGCTACTACATGAATATCAGGACTTGTTTCCAACCAAGTTCACTGATATGAAGGGAATTAAAGGGACTATGGGAGAAATGTGGATCCCTTTGAAACCATATGCAAGATCAGTCAAATAGATATCCTACAGATTGAACCCTAAATATAAGGAGAAAGTGAAGATTGAGCTCGATAGAATGCTGGAAGCAGGAATTATAGAACCTATTGAAGAGTCGGAATGGATTAGCCCTATGGTGGTACAAGAAAATAAGACATGAGAGATCAAGATCTATGTAGATCTCAGGAAGTTGAATTATGCCTATTTGCATGACCCATTCCCTACACCATTCACTGACGAAGTGTTAGATAATGTGGGAGGCCAAGAGGTATATTCTTTTATAGATGGATTTTCAAGATACCATCAGATCCGGATTGCCAAGGAAGATCGCCATAAGACCACATTTGCAGCAGAATGGGGATCTTACTAGTATACAATGATGCCATTTGGATTGAAGAATTCCCCAACCATATTTTCCAGGGTGGTGGTCGAAGCATTCAAGGAGTTTCTGCATAAATTTCTAGAAGCATATTTTGATGATTGGACTGTTTTTAGTTTATTGAAAAATCATATTGAATGTTTAAGGATAATGTTGGAAAAATGCAGGAAGTGTCAAATTCCCTTGAATCTGAAGAAATGCATTTTATTTCACGATTTGGAGTGTTATTAGGTCATATTGTATGTAAGCAGGGATTGCTAGTAGACCCATCTAAAATTGCCATTATAGTTGATCTACCCCCTCCTACTTCAATCAAACATATGCGTAGTGCACTGGGACATACAGGATATTATAGGAAGTTCATTAAAGGATATGCCCAGATTACAACACCCATGGAGAATCTTTTAAAGAAAGACTGTCAATTTCACTGGACAGAAGAGTGCTAGGAGAGCTTCGACACACTGAAACAAAAAATGGTTACTACACCTATTTTGGTTTTCCCAAATTGGACCAAGGAATTTCACGTGCATGTCGATGGGTCTTCTATTGCCTTAGGAGTAGTGTTAGCACAACCCAGGGAAGGATATATTGACCATCCGTTATCTTTTTCTAGCAGGAAACTATCTATAGCTGAGATTAATTACACCACCACTGAAAGAGAATGGTTAGCTATGGTGTATGCACTGCATAAATTTCACCACTACTTGTTGGGAGGATACTTTAAAATGTTTACTAATCACTCTGTGCTGAAATACCTAGTCAACAAGCCAGTGTTGGGGGGGGAGAATATGCAGATGGCTTATGCTATTTCAGAAATATGACTTTGAGATCGTAGTTTAGCCAGGAAGAATGAACAAAGGTCTTGACCACTTGTCAAGGTTAGAACATGGCGAAGAGTTGACCAGTTTGGAGGATGCACTGCTGGATGCACAATTATTGGCCATTAGAAATATTGATGACCACTTCACAGAGATAGTCTAGTTCCTGTCAACAGGAATGGCACCTAGTGAGTATACAATTCCTCAGAAGAAACAACTAGTAGTGTGAGCTTCCAAATTTTCACTTATAGTTGGACAATTATACAAAATGGGACCTGATGAGATATTTCGAAGGTGTGTTATGGAGGAAGAGCAACCATTGATCCTCATTGAATCCCATGAAGGCATTGTAGGAGGACACTACGCAGGGAAAGCAGCTGTGCAGAAGGTTTTTAGAGCTGGCCTTTGGTTGTCTACATTACACAAAGATGCTAAAGACTATTACATAGCCTGTGATGTATGCCAAAGAGTTGGGAAACCGTCCAAAAGAGATGAAATTCCCTTAGCACCACAACTAACCCTACAAGCATTTTAGAAATGGTCCATTGACTTCATGGGGCCTATAAACCCACTAGGAAAGCACACAGGAGTAAGGTACATCATTACTGCAACAAAATACTTGACCAGATGGGTTGAAGCAAGAGCAGTTAAGGACTGTAGTGCAACTACAATTGTGTGCTTCATATTTTATGACATCATAACCAGGTTTGGATGCCCAAAGATCCTTATGAGTGATCAAGGCACACATTTCATAAATAAAATAGTTGAAGCCTTGACTGAGGAATTTGCAGTCCACCATCAGAAGAGAACGCCTTACCATCCACAAGAAAATGGGATAGTGGAAGCATTCAACAAGATCTTGGAGACAACGCTGATGAAGATTTGCAATGTGAACAAGGATGATTGGGATTTAAGAGTACCAATGGTACTGTGGGCCTATAGAACTACTTGTAAGAAGCTATCAATGAAGACCCCTTTTAAATTGGTGTATGGACTTGAAGTCATTATCCCCATGGAATACTTGGTACCAAACTTGAGAATTTTTTCCTTTATAGATATGGATGACGCTAGCATTGTTTGAGAAAGCCTTGCACAGTTGGTCGAACTAGAAGAAGACATATTTATTGTAGGATTCCATCAACAGGTACAAAAGGAAGGAGAGAAGGCCTATCATGACAGACACATCAAGAAGAAGGCATTTAAACAAGGCGATCTAGTACTAGTATATGACAGTAAGTTCATGAAGTATCTAGGAAAGTTCAGAATGCATTGGCTCGAGCCTTGTGAGGTCACCTATGTTACATACAGAGGATATGCGTAGTTGAAGACTTTGAATGGAGAATGGAAGGAAGGTTTCGTGAACGGGAGTCAACTGAAATTGTATTATGATGACCAACTACCTTGCAACTCTCAGTAAAAGCATGATGAAAAGGGTCTAGGTACCAGGTGCAATTGAAACTGGGTACCAGAAACATAAAAGATAGTCCAAAAGGGAAGGAGAGGAGGCATAGAGAAGAAAGCAAAGGTTTCACTCCGCATCCCGAAGTCAAAGTAAAACAGAAATGTCAGATCTGAAGTGCCTCGAGATGAGTCACAGGTGAGTGTTGGGGGCCTATTGGCCCTTGTTTATGAAAGTAAGTGAATATCAAGGAAGAAAAAGAAAAATGTGAACTACGCGGAAGACACAGTGACTGTTACTGGGTCGAAGTGAGAAAAAGAGAATAAAATATAGAGCAAAGTAAAAGGAAACAAGCCATTGGACGAGGAGATCGAGGATGATAGGTCAGCAAGAAAGATGGATCATGGACAACTCAGCAAGTGGAAAAATCCATTGTTGGATGCTTTGGAGCACTGCGTGAGAAGGAAGGAAAGACAGGCTGGCAAAGCCCTGAAAACACAGGTCAAGTTGACCTAGGGTTTTAGACACCTAGGGTTTTGGTATCTAGGGTTTTGACACCTAGTTTTCGGCCTAAGGATGTCAGTGAGTGATTATAATGTATAAATAGAGGTCTAGAGGACCTGGGATGGGTTGTTGTTACTGTTGTTGGTGTTATGATTGTTGTTGTTGTCATTGTCATTGTGTGATCGAGTGAGTGATATTGTGTGAGAAGAAAGTGATGAGTATGAGAGCCTTCGATATTGTAAGATATTCAGTTGGGTGCGAAGATCAACCCTGCAGTTGGGTGCCCAGGGAGGGGAGAGACAAAGAGGAGAAGAAAGAAGATCTGCTAGCTAAGAGCACAGACAAGAACTGTATGCTTCATCCTAATATATTATAAGAAAATTTATGTGGACGTAGCCCTAGAGTGTTGTTGGGGAAAATCACCCTACAAACTAGCAAATAGAGTTCAGAATTTGCATGCAGATACAACCGAATGGAAATTACTTTCTACCTTCATCCCTATATTTAAATCCCCTTTTCTTAGTAAATGCATGGAAAGATCAACCTACCTCGTTCTCGGCATTTGATGTTGATCCTCCGTTGTGCTTGATTACTTGTTCACAATATTCCTTCCAAAGTTGACCCGCATCCAAGACAAACAACAACTATGCATGCATACTACTTATATACTAACGGGTTAGAAATCCAAACATATATTGATCAAGCTATAAATAGTTCATGAATTGGGATGGGAAAAGAATTCTCTTTATTACGTAAAATGAGTCAACTTACAAAATTTGAGACCGGCCACCGCTCCTTGAACCTGATCTTGGGCTCCTCTTCTTTTGTCCTTCAACTACTTTTCTTTGAATCTCCTTCAGCACAAGGAAAGGCTAAAGGGTTGGGACAATGGGAATACGTAAATGGGCAGAGTTTCTTTGCTATATTTTTCCTTCTCCAAATGGTACCCCTAACCCTTCTTTTATAGGCTAGAAGGAGCTAGGTATTTGGATGAACCCTCGGCCATGCATGGCCGGGAGTTTCAGTTAACTCACCCATATATTTTTGTTCTGTCGGCAACTTTCCTTTTTTCATGCTTTTGTCGGTCCATGCGGGTTGTTTTAGGTCAGCCAGCATGTACACATGTGCAGTAATGGGTTAGGGTGCGTGGGCCTTTATTCAAGAGGATTTTCAAAGAGTTGTTCAACAGTGTTTTGGCAAAGAAGGGATATGAGTTGGCCTGATGCCAGGTAAGCATGTTTGGTGCAATTTAGGGTTATAACAGATGCCCCCTAATGTGTGAGGTTAGAAGAGCATCTAATGGCCGAAATACATTACCAATCTTTACTGATGTGTCGAACGATTGAGCCCANCAGGAGGTGTCGTCTGCAAAATAACAAATGTCTCATCGAGGCGGGCATACCCATGCTCGGGATAAAATAGAACCATGGCTACAAATCAAATACACTATAGATCCATGTCAAATAACTATAAAGAGTAGCTGTGAACAATACACAATAGAGCTACATCTCAAAATTAGAAAGATATACATATAGAGTATCCATCTTCCAGAAGCTGATTTGGCTTGATGGTTGGAGATGAGATCTTCAGAGCTCAAGAAACAACTTCAAAATATTCAAAACTCAGGTAGGAGTGTAATATGAGTGTACGACTACACTACCTAGAGGTCTTCGACGACTCGTCAGTCATGGACTTGATAATCTTGATGATCGGACTGAAGGCTTCAGTGATTTCGAACAAGGACCTGATTGGATGTTCAGGATGGCCGGGTATGTGGACAAGAGACATATT
>JASDQU010108773.1:85175-127690 GCA_032191745.1 Picea mariana | reverse complement strand
CATGGCTTATCTAGGAACTTTAGAAATATCCATGGTTTAGATTTAATCAAAAATTGAGTTGATGGTTCACAGACTCGTGGACTCGAGCTTATGTTGGCGTTAATTTAGATCGACGATTCAGATATGATCAAGTGTTGAGTGGATGGTCCACAATATTTCCTAGGAAATTTAGATAGATCCACAATTTGGATTTAATCAATCATTGAGTGGATGATAGTCATTCATTTCAAACATGGACTTTTAATTAGAATTATTTTATGTGGTGGGATCACGGACTGTCAGACTCAGAGAATCACATGTCTTCTCAAGTGTCATCAAAATGCATGCTCAACTTCTGCTACCTCCATAATAAACCTATACTTAGAAAATATTAAGTGATTATTCTCAAGTTCATGAACTTGCAGACTCGCAGACTCACATGTATTTTTGGGTGTCATCAAAATGCACACCCAAATTCTGTTACCTCCAAAATGAACCTATACGTAGAAAACTTTTAAGTGATTCTTCTCGGGTTCACTGACTCGCAGACTCATTTTTCTTCTTAGATGTCATCAAAATGCACATTGAACTTCCATTACCTCCATAATGAACCATACTTATAAATTTTCAAGTGATATGAGTCTGACCAATAGAATATGATACTTAGCCATTTTTGGGGGGGTGCTCAACCAACTCACAGAAAAATATCCAAGTCATTGGATCGTGGTTTCATTTTGATCCAACGTTCAACATTTTTCTTTTTTCATTACCTTTCGATCGTTCTCTTATTTTGATCCAACAATCAAAATTATTCTTCATTCTTTACCATTCGATCATTCTCTTATTTTGATCCAACAATCAAAATAACATGGTATAACATGACCAGAAACATGGTATAACGTCTTCGTTATTTACTATCGATTTCTTAAACTGGTATAACATGGTACTTGTCTGGATGATAAATTTATATTAACCCTTTTTGACATCAATGAAAACATAACACTGTGTCCAACAATCAACAATACTAGAAACAACTTGGCCCTTTGTTTTACGAGTCTGCATTGAGGATAATTTGTCACTTGCAAAAACAACCATTCAAAATAAGATCACTTCTTCTATTTAACTATAGACACAAACAAATTTATAACTTATTCAATATATACCTACTAGCCTGAGAAGAAAACCCACAACATGACTTCCTCGGTTCTTCTCCTTAAAGGTGATTGCTCAGCTCTTAGTATTCTTCACGATTGGGTTTATGCTTATGTGTGTTGCCCAAATTGTTTTGTTATTAATTCCCACTCATATTATAGAGAAATCAATGTCATTTGTGATACAACTAAGACCAGGTCAGATGTGCACCATTTTTCATTAAATTGTTTCTCAAGGTGATCAATTGTGTATGTGGTCAACGTACATTAGAAATGATGGGTTTAGGAGGGAAAAAATCCTATGTTGGGAAAATTAATTAGGAAAGGTCATTCAAAGAGGAAAATTTCCCTACCTTGTCATCGTCGGTGATTGAAAAATCATTCATGCAACCTCTCTATATCCTCCTCCTCCTCCGACAATATTATTCAAGTAAAAACGATCAATAGGATATCTCCATGTACCCCAGATATGGTTGTTTTGAACTATTTTTGAAACCTCGCAGAAAGGTAGGACCTAGTTGATCCTTGCGATGTGTTTAAGACCAATCATATATTGGCATTTGAGTACTTAATCATGAGGCCATTTTCATCATTGGAATAGTTTATTTGGAGGTAAATCTCGCACAATAATTTCTTGGAAGAAGACGCTATAAAGGAGTCATTGTTGGGATTTTGGTTTCAAGCACATTGAAGGGTGGAGAGAAAATTGACGACGAGGGAGTAAAGGATAAGATTAAATGAATCAACCAAGGAGGATATGAATTTTTGAAGCTTTCAGTGGTTCCCTTAGCCAATGTTTGGAGTTATAACAGTAGTGTAGGAGGGTTCTGGAAAGACAAACCTAACGATTAGTGAATAGATCCTATTAGTGAAGAGAAAACAATATGCTCATAACTAGATAAACAGTTAGGTAGGTAAATATTAGTGTCTTGCCAAAATTTTAGTAGTTTGAGTCCTCACCAAAACCATTAGTTTTGGTGGGGTCCTTGTGTTCTCACAACAAATGGAAAATTCCAAGGGAGAACCAGTTATCTCTGTTTCAAAAATAACCACTAGATAATATTCCTCAGCTCTTTGAATTCAACACAAAGGTTACAGGCTGACCAATATCGTGAACCCCACAAAAAATGCTAGGTTGAAAAGGATGAGATTATTGTTACTGTGTCTAGTGATCTTAATGATAATTCAATGGAGAGCATTAAAGATGGGAAAAAATAATTCATCTTGAGAATATGGGGGGGTGAAGAACACCACAGAAGCCAATATTTGACTGTTTTAAGACCATAATGTATTCCTGATATTTTTTTCCCAGCATTGCTTCACTACCACCGAGCATCCACATCCCCAAAAATGTTTCCTTGGTATCATACAAGCATAGAAACACTTCCAGTAAGCGTCCATGGCCTCGACGGGTTTACTTATATTTCCCACACTCATAATTATTCCTTCAACTTCCTTTTTATTTCAGTGCATGTTCACCCTTTTATATTTTGGTTATAGATGTGCACATTCATATAGGGTGTGAAGGAAGGAGGGTGATACAAGAGTCATTTTGATATGCAGGTCTTAGATGGTATTTCTCTTCGTGGATTATTTTTCAATAGAATTATACTAAGGTTGTGAAGTTAAAGGACAGGGAGGCTTCACAAGAATTATCCATGACACCAGAACTATTACTATAAAATATTCAAGAACCACTAGCTGCGTATGAGAATAGTCACATAGGCACCCGGTCCCATGCCAACTCCAATGACTTGCACACATGTCATGTATAATTGGTGTCTTCTTTAAACAAAGCCTGATGAATTATTGCTATAAAGTATAACCATAAGTTGAATTTAACTGCTCAATACCAAATACAATACATTTCATCATCACAATGAGTAACCAACTAGATATTCTCTTGCAAGGTGCTTTCTAGGCCTGAAAAGTGGTTTCCAATAATTGAGGTGTGAAAGAGGTTAGCAATAGTTTTATTGGGGCAGTAAAATAGAGTGATGAGAGAAAATTGAAAAACAAGGTTTTATTCTAGATAAAAATCAAAGAGTAATGAGTAAGCTACTATGTACAGAACTATATCATTATAGGTGATTAGGAGAAGTATCATTTGAGGATTTTACCATCTTCTCCCTCTAATGTTTTGAGTTTAAATGTTCCAGGCCCAATTTTTTGATGAATTAGATATGGGACCAACCATAAGTTTTGGAACTTTGTATGTTTTCCTTTTAATTCATTTTCTTTGTCCCATTTAATAACATTATCTCCCTCCTTAAAGTATTTTCTTTCCACAGCTGACCTGTCAAACCATATTTTGATTACTTATTAGTGTTGTATTAAGTTCATTTTGTCCTTTTCCCTTTCCTCTTCCAGTTTCAATAGAATATTCAATCTTTGTTGCATTACCTGACATGCTTCATCTTGAATAGATTGAGAAAGTTGCAATGAGGGAAGAAAGGTATGGGTAGGCAAAGTTGCATCTTGTCTGTAGACTAGAAAAAAGGGTGAATTAACAATAGAATATTAGGGAGTTACTATGTCATCCCATAAGAAGTTTAGGAGGGAACGATGTCAGTTACTTTGATGGTCATTGACAGTTCTCTTGAGATTTTGATCAAGTTTTTATTGGTTGACTTAGCCAATCCATTCCCTTGTGAGTATCAGTTCATTGAATATCTAACTTTAATGTTTTGTTCAAGAGCATATTCAGTTAATCTCAGAGAATAAAAGTACTTGGAATTTTATCAAAAAACAAATATTCAGGGACACCAAACCTAGTGATAATATAAGATTCAAGGAAAGATATCACATGATTTTCATTTATTGTATTCAAGGGGATTTCTTATTTCCATCTGGTGAAATAATCAGTGGTAGTCAGGATATATTTGTGTAGTTGAGATGAGTTTGGATTAATTTCCCCAATGACATGCAAACCTAATTGTTGAAAGGGGTGTTCTATAATAACATGTTACAAGAGAAATACAAATCTCTTTTCCTTTCCAACCAACCTTTGACATTCTTGACACTTTCTTGTGTATGCATGAGAGTCCTTGAACAAAGTAGGCCAATAATAACTAGCTTTGAGGACGTTGTTAGTAGTAGTGTCACCTCTGAAATTCCCACCATATAGGCCATCATGAAGCTCAGATAAGACCTTTTCTGCATCCTTCTTCTCAATGCCTCTCAGGAAAACACCATCATAATTATTTCTACATAATATCCCTTGAATGAGCTGATATTTACCTGATTTGAGTCTAAGAGCTATTTTCTTCTTTGGTTCCAAATAATGTGGGGCTGGCCCATGGGTTAAATAATATTTCATTTCATAGTACAATTGGTACGCATTAATATGAATATATCAAAATTCTCTCTCGAAAAGGTCTTGGTATTGATACAATGCATCTTTGTGTACTTCATCACTTGATGATTTGACAACTAGTTTACATAACCCATACCCATTGAAAATTTTAGCGGGTTTGATTTCCAGATCGTATTCTTGTAAGGCTATTATCCAGCTGGCTCTTTTCTCTCCCATATCCTTCTGCACCAAGATATTTCTTATAGTGTGATAAGGGAAAATGACCTTAGTATTTGATTTGATCAAGTAAGGCCTAAAGTGTTTTACAACTTTGAATACAACTTTAAATACAACATAGGCCTATTTTTCCAATTCTGGGATATTTCTTTGTGAGACACTAGAACTTGGTTTTAACCAAAACATCCATCTAGTAATGAGAGCATTTCAAATCCTGATACACATTGCAAGATTTTCTCAATAGGGGGAATTTGATAGTTTTCTTTTTTAGTGTCTCTATTCAAGTTCCTAAAATCAATGCAAATCCTTATATACCCATTTTTTTTATGACTGATACCGGGTTATAAATCCAATGAGTATGTATGACTGGGAATATAATATTAGCATCTAACAACTTGTTCAATTCCATTTTCATGTGTGGCTCAAGACTAGGATCCATCTTTCTCATCTTTTGTTGAAAAGGCTTTGTTTGAGGCTTCAATGGTATGATGTGTTGTATAATATCGGTGTCATAAGTTTTGAGGTATTCATATATCCAGTAAAAGATATATTTGTATTCATTGAATAGTTTGATGTAAGATTGTCTTTCATCAGGAGAACTGTTCTTTCCTTGATTGATATTTTGAGGTGTGGTGATTATTCCTAGATTTACTACTTCAAACTACATTGATGAGTTGTTGCTTTTGTTGTTTTTTCTCTTCTTGAACTTAACTTGGATATCATAAAGTTTCTCTAGCATCACCACATTCTTTGGGATGTTGTTGGTTGAACCCGATTGATTTGTTTGTTGATATTTATCAGTCACATCAGAGTTCACCATTTGATCATGTTGACCTTCATCTATAACAAAGTCCTTGAATGTGTCTTTGTGGTGGAGGCTAATGATCTGGTGGTCATCATCGAAAAATCTCCATCTATTTGTGTTGTCAGGGATTGATAGCTTGTAAAAACGTTCAACAGAAAAAAGTATCAGGCACATTTGCCATTAAGTCAACATCACAGTTCAATGAATGAGGAATAAGACTGATATTAAATGCATCAAAAAGTTGAATTAGCTCTCATAACTCTTGATAATGTTTAATATTACTTGAAATAAAATGGATGGTGTTCCTTACCTGTATTACAATAATTTCAGAATCACCAAATGCCTTAATTTTCTTTACTTTCAGTTCTATTGCCTATTTCAATCCTTGTAGAAAAGATTCATATTCAATGGTATTGTTGGTGCATTGGAATTATAGTTTGCATGCAATTAATGTTTTCTTTATTCTTGGATCATTTTGAGTATACAACCAATACCTTCACCTTCTAGAGACTTGGATCCATCAAAAATAACATCCACATATTAGGATCCCCTTTTTTGGTTGAGTAGATGATTTCAAATTTTCATTTTTTCTTGAGTTATTGTGGTTAATGGAACTAACAAGTCTCTCTAATCTATCTTTGGAGATTATGTTAGGTTGCACATCAAAAGTAATGTTAGCCTAAACTAATATATTAGAGTTGGGATCAACAATCTGAGGGCATTGGAAGATTTCATATTGTGTGTTTGATTCCATAAAAGAGGAATTTTCAGATGTGTAATTTCCAAAAAATGTGTGATATGAATAATTTCCCAAGATTGAATTGTTAAACATCACAGGTTCATTTGGATGATTTAAATCAATAACCACGTGCTTCATGTATCTTTCTTTGTCAATCCTTATTTGGTTAAGTTTTCCATTGAAAGGAAACCATAAATGTGACCAACTAGTAGAAAAGTATCCATTCAACATAGTAGACCAATCCCTACTCAAAAGCATTCCGCTATTATCAAGTATGTCTACCACAATGATGTCAATAGTTTGATGCATTTTTGGGTTATTAGAAATCCTGATTAAAAAATTCTTTCGTTCCCCAATTACTTTGAGTCACTCATGTTCTATATAACTATATAATTTGGATATCAGATGCCTCAGGCTTGACATTAATATTTTCACACACTTTAAGAGGCATAAAATTAGAATAAGCTTTTGAGTCTGTTAGCACTCTGTAATTTGCCCAAGGCTGTGAGGCAGTCACAGAGGCAACATCAAAACCACTTCGAGTCTTGGATCTATCCCTCCAAGACTTAGAGAGGGATCTCTCTGTCTGATATAGCTTTGTTTGAGGAGGTATTAGGCTAGTTATGAAGAACATGGGTTGGGGTTTTTAAATGATTTATTTGGAACAACAAGGAGGGCCATTGGGTAAATGGGGTCTGCATTTTAAACAATGTGATTGATTTCTCAAATCTGGACAAAGCTTTTACACAGGGGAAGGTAGTGAACGTCTTGGATCAAACTGAGTTTTAATGATGTTGACTTGAAGAAGAAATAGTGGAGGAAAAGCCAGGCACAGGAGCAGTTAAGAATTCCTGAACTAAGCTTTAGCAGAAAACATAAAGATCATCAAAAGCTCAGAGGCAGAGTATATGATGATAAATTCTGCATCTATTACTTTCCTTCTGATAATAAGAAAATGAAAACAAATTGAAAGATGATAGGAAAACATTTTAACAGAGGAAAACACCACCAATACACCCACACAAGAATCCTATGAAAAACAAGCTCATTATTGATCAATCATTAAAAGATTACAGAAAAAACTTTCTCTGGTCATACACAGCCCATGCTCCAGGAACCTCACAGGTCAAACCAATTTACATTAAAATCATCTGGATAAATAGGATAGACCATCCCAATTAGTTTCAGAAGTCGTTTTAACCGCCTCGGCCAAAAATAGCCACCACTCCCACAAAATTTGGAGCTTTCTGCCATGAAAAACGGACCGATTTTCTGCGAAAACAAGGGTCCAATCAGACGTGATTTTCTCTTCAATGATGACACCTGGTCTTTCTAGGCTGCTTGGTCATGCTTCAGGTTCTTCCTCCAGTGGATTCTTCAAGCTGGCACTGTCTGGAGATGATTGGAGTCGCCAGGTGAATGATCTCAGCCTTCTTGTGTCTAGTCACTGTCCACCATCAGTGATCATATCTAGAGCTTGAAGTATACTACTGGGAAAAGTCCCCAGTATGGTTGCCATTCTGTTAGGACTCTGTAATTTTCCCAAGGATGTGAGGCAGTCACAGAGGCAACATCAAAACCTCTCTGAGTCTTGGAGGGCTAGATCCAAGACTCGAAGTGGTTTTGATGTTGCCTCTGTGACTGCCTCGCAGCCTTGGGCAAATTACAGAGTGCTAACAGAGTCTACCATGCAATTATGGACATTTATATCAAATATTTCAAAGGTAATTAGGAAAGGGTGGGTAGCCTATCTTGACCTTTGTCCAGTTAAGGTTGCATTTGTGGCCACTTGAAACTTGGATGAAGTATCATTATTAGATGAGCTCCTTTTGGTTGTTCCTTTCTTTGTCCCTGCATTAACTTCATTAGTGCCAATAGAAGTTTTTCCTTGCAGAGTTTTAATAAATATTTCTTGAATATGAGGTATTTACATAAGTTCGAGTAGGGAAATGTTGGTTTTAGTTTTCTTTAAATCTTCCAAGAAACCATATTCTAATTTTACTAGGGAAACAGATGAAGCGATTGGATTGGGTGTTTGACCAATTGCTTTATGGTTTGAGGGTGTTGTTTTAGGAATATTGGGAGCAATCATGTTTGCAGGAAATGAGGTTTGTTTGGTACCAGAAGTGGTAGTTGTAGGAGGATTGGAAGAGTTTGGTATGTTATATGAAGCATTCTTACTCGCACTTATAGTAGTTACAACATTTTGGGATAGGTGTATTTATTTTGTTTCTTCTTCCTCTTCACCATAAGTGATATCCCAAAATGAATTCAATTTTTGTCCTTCAATTTCTTGAGACTCTTGAGATTGTTATTGTTGCTCTTAATTTTCCTCTCCTTCATCCTTAACCTCAGTCATATTTTCTATTGCCCAAGTTTGTAAGGCTTGAACAATGTATTCCATGTTAATTACATCTACCTGAGAAGGGTTGGTTTTATTGGTTGGAGGAGTACTCTTATATTTTTGGGGAGGAAATATAAAACATTTATTCAAGCTTGAAGATCCTTCTCCATCGTTCTTTTTCCAATCTATCAGTTCATTGGGGATTTTTTTAATGATTCTCTAGAGAGCCTCCATATCCATTGAATCATAATTCTTCTTATCTTTAGAGGGTTTGGTCATAGTTTCTTTTTCTTTTCCTTTCTCTTTAGATGATTCTTCCCCATGGTTTCCCTTTAAACTTGACATGTTATTTTGAACTTTAAGGGCTTCTTGGAAGGCTTCTTCTAGGGTGGCTTTCTCAACATTCTTAACAAACATCGTCATGGACAAGGGAAAACCAGAGGTATAGAATTATATGGAAATGTATTCAGCAGGTTTAGAGGCTCATGGGATGTGTTTCAATAGGGTAAGGAAGCATTGATTGTAATCATTGACTAATTCCTTAGAATCCACTTTAACCCTTGATAGTTCTAGGACTAAAGTTGCCAACATCTTATTTTCCCCAAATTTTCTAAGAAAAATAGTTTCAAAAGTCCTCCCGCTAGTAATGGAGGATGCCTATAAAGAGAAGAACCATGTCGAAGCTCTACTCTCAAATGTAAGGGGTACCAACTGACAAACAACATCTTCTTGATGAATGCTTTGGAGTCTTATAGAAAGAAATAATTTCTTAATGTGGTATTCAACCAAATCTTTTCTGTCGGGGTCAAACTTTGGAAAAAAAATCTCCGGATGTCTAGGAATGTCATGAAAAATCCCATATATGAAGACAACATTAGGAACCATCCAACACTAATAGGGAGGGGGGTTTGATTCACATTAGCTTCAACCATATTTGGAGGTTGATACAAGATTATCTGAAGTGGATTGTTTTCTTGTTCACTTTTATGTTCTTATTCCTCCTCAAAGTCCTCTTTCAACTCATTTCTTGGTGTACAAGATGGGGATTCAGGAGGAGATAGAGGTATACCATTGACACCACCAGTGATTAAGTAATGTTCAAGGTCAAAATCAGAAGTCTTTGTAAAATATGATGTATCTTGAGGTAATTGATATTCAGGGGTTCCAACAGTAGGATTTTCTTGATATGTGAAAGGGTCGATAAAGAGTGGATCTTCGCTTCAAGGATTCTCCCAGACTTGAGGTACCAAATAGTTAATGGGAAGATGTCATTTTTGTCTGCTCCAGTGTCTAGTCAGGGACTGATTCACTCACTCTTGGGACTTCCTAAAAATGGTATCAACCTATGGGAGGGTTAATATGTGAGTTTTTGGGGAGGAAAATGTGGATTCAGACTGATTGGAAGCATGCTAAGTACTGGTTTGAGCCGGTGTGTTCATAATATACAACGTGGGAAGATAAGTGTGCTTAGAACGAACTTGATGGGAATCAATGGAAAATGAATTTATTACTTGTGGAATAGAATTGGAATGGTTTGTGATTTTATTTGCATCCATTTAGTTCTATGGCCCTCCTTCTAGAGTCATTTTTGTTAATGAGCCAAAATGACCCATTCAAGCAAGTGAGGGAAAACACTCAATGGCAGGCCCCAATTAGACCCACTCTCATGTGGAGTAGTGTTTCTGACTAGATTCTTTCCCTAGTTACCAATATAACTAAATAAATATATTAATATGAATCTGAGAATCTAAGGTTCTCAGATGAATTAAAATATGGAATTAAACTAAAAAGATGTTAATTGAAATTAAGCTAAGATGTAGTGCTATACTAAAATAAACCTATCCTGATTAGGAACTAGTTAATTAAGATTAAACACAGTAGGGAAAGATATCACCCGAATAAGAAATAGTTCATACATTCGAGTAATGAATAAAATTGCAATGCAACTAAACAAGTTAACAAAAAGTTGTGCCTGGGTTTAATGAATTATGAATTCTTTTAATAAAGGAAACAAGAGATAATCAATGTTTAATATAAAATTGCAGAAGTAGTTCATACAAATAGTCTCATAAGACATAGATAAATAGTAAATTCATTCAGAAAAATATCAATCACATTCACCATAATCATTAGTCTCCAAAAATTCCACTTGCTCTTTATTTGCATGAAAGTAGTAATACTATCCGAATTCAAAATAACAAAAGTCCTATGTCATTTACATTCATCCCTTTTATAGAATACGAAGAGAACCTTCCCATATTCTTATGACTGCAAAACATCCTAAGGACTGAAGAAACACATCGTTCTCTTACCCGATTAAGATACTACAATCATTACAATACTATGATATATTTACAAAATTTAGTTACAATGAAATAATCAATTGAGCCTTGGTGGTTCCAATTTTGTGTCTATGAAATTCTTCCATTTCTTGATATCCTCGAGTATATCATCCACTCAACATAGTAGTGTTATCTCGAGGTCTTCTTTGTTGTTGAAAATGGGAATCATAATTTATGTCTTCAAATTTTGCTAAACACGTTGCACAAAATATTCAGTTAGCAAGATTAACTTGCCAGGATATATCAACCTTTCCTCTATAACTCTCACACTAATTTTGTTGATTACTCCAATGGAATTTATGCTGATATTCCTCTTGATTTCCACATCTTCAACCATTTTTTGAGTCAATGTCAACTTTTCTAAATCCCTCAAGGAGTCCATCCCAAACTGGGAAATTAAGTTTTTGGAAGAATTCCATAATTCCTTGCCTACTTTACTAGCCTACTCCTGGGTATTCTTGATATCCATGACCGTTGGCATCCCTGCATTCAACATTCAAAAATCTCTAATTCTCCTCTTGTATGAACTGAAGGTAGGTTATTGGGGGACTTTTAATGAGTATCCTTCCATTCTGTGACCCTGCTATAGGCTTCTTGGGCTCTATGATATTTTTTCTGCATATTTAATTTCCCTTGGTCATACTTGCCCTTCAATATCTTATTGAGAGAATAAAATAATTTCTTCTGGGAGTCCCAAAGTTCTTCATTCATTTTGATGGTCTCTTTGATTATTTCTATGGCTACCATTTTTGTCTTACTTTCTTCCACAGTCTTCTTCTGGAGTTAATTATCATGTTTCAGTTTCCTAACTTGATCTTTGATTATCTCATTGTATTTTATGATCTCTAATTATTCTCCTTTGATTATGGTTATCTCTTGAAAATGTGTGATTCTAAGCTTTTCTACCTCATATTGATGCATCTTCTTATTCATCTCGATCCTTTTCTCAAAATTTGTAGTCAATACCTATTCTCGTAGTTGGATCTGTATCTACATTTATTACTCGTAAGTATTCTTTGTTTCTATGGATTTTTCCCTAAATTCATTGTAGACAGATCTATTTACTGTCTCTACATCATTTTCCAGTTTTGTTATTTCGATTTTAGGCAAATCTAGTGCATTGGCCATTTCATGAACCGACAAATAATTAGCACCAACAAAATCATTGATGATCGATGCTTCTTAGATAGAATTATATTTTGGGTCTGAGCCTTCTTTCTATCAGATGTTCCTCTCAATTGTATATGTGGTTACCCCTCGTCTTTTCCTTTTGGCAATTCTTTTCTCAATATATTTAGTCTTATGTCTATAATAATATTCTTCGACCTCTACCACTTCACATTCAACACCTAACCTAGGTGATGTGAGAGAAAATTCATGGTATGGCTTCCAAAGGAATGCATTGTTCTAAGGGAAATGTAACCATATTGACATCAAGTTTGTTGTTACATTTGTATGGATTGGCTCATGTTCTTCCCTATGCGATTTAGGATCTTCTCCATTTCCTTCCTTGTCTTTCTCGTCCAGATATTGGTTTTTTCTTTTCGCTGACAACTTTTGTTAGGATTCGACCTTCTTCTACTTTTGGTACCTCTCTTCAGCTTCATTTGCCTTCCTAGACAATTATGCATACTTTTATTTCCTACTAATTTCTAGGACTTCACATTTCTCCTTATAATTCTAAAGAAATGTTTTAAATTGTTCTATCCTTGAAACTTTGTTTGCATATTCATATTTGTTGAATTGTTCCCTGACTAGTTCAGTAGGGATCATGCTCAATACTTCTTCTAAATGTGCCTCCCCTCGAAAAATATCCTCAACATATCTAGCTTGATGAGGTGTATGCATCATCAATTTGACATCTTTCAAGTGATCATACACTACATTTTGAGGGTCATGTCCTTTCTTTTCCTCAGTATATAGAGATATTCTTGGAAGGTTGTTGCTTAATTTTCTTCCTGGTTTTTGTTTAGGAGAGAGTATTGTCCTAGGTGAATAGGGGAAATCAGCCAATACTCTTGTTCTTCTCTAACATATATGTTGTAACCCCTTTGTCTACTATTTGATATACCACTTCGCGGGCCAACAATTTATCAGGTACATACTTAGGAAGCAAATGAGGTGGATCTATAGCTCCATAAACCCTAACATATGTATAGTATTTGGTCACGTACCAATCCCCTATCTCTTTTAAATATTTAATGGAACCAAGAGATATTCGGTGAGGGTGAACCCCAAAAATTATTTTGTGCAAGGGGGTCATAAAATAATCATAAGTATCATAAACATGTCTCTTGTAGTTTACTTCCCATAACTGAGAGAAATATTCATTAATTGGGGCTTTGCTTGAATCCCAGACCAAATTAAAAGAAGGAAATGTGTGTGCTACATAGACTAAATCTATGAGATAAGTTGTCATATAAAACCCAAGTTTTTTCATACTTGAAACTTCCCTAAATTGAGCTAATATGTTGAATGATAAAATGTTGGCCCAATTAAATTATTTCCTGGTTTTGACCAGTGTATAGGCCATTGAAAACCATTACATTCTAAAATGGGTGTTGGTTTCTTCTCCATAGATTTTGCATATCATTGCATTCAAAATCCTGTAGGGATATTTCAAGTAAAGAGTTGGAACATTTCATTCTCCTCTTTTTACTGGCCACTCTTCATCCATGAACCAATATTCCATTATTGTCTTGAATTCCTTGTGATCTATCTAGAATTTTTCTAAGAAGGATTCATCTAGGGAAATAGTAGGTTCAAAAGTTTTATATCGGATCGTAAGGTATTCTGTTCTGAGAGATGCAAGAAGTGCACCAATAAAATTGAGTATCATCTCAGTCTCTTTTTGTATGTGTGTGAAGAACCATCTCTTAGCATCATTGTAAGGGAAAAGGCTCAGGAAAGATACAAAAGTATGTATCCCACTACGTTTGATATTATTGTATTCTTCAATGTCCTCATCCTTGGTCAAATAGTTATCATCACATAACATTTCATATATCTCCTGATATGTCACACAATTCTCTCTACCATCATGTCTATTTGCATCTATAATGTTGAAGGATTCTATGACAGGAACATTAAAAGGACCAGAAACAACTTGGACCTTTGTTCTACGGGTCTACATTGCAGATAATCTGTCACCTACACAAACAACCATTGAAAATAAAATCACTTCCTCGATTTAACTGTAGACAAGAACAAATTTCTAACCTATTCAATATGTTCCTACTAGCATGAGAAGAAAACTCACAACATATATTCCTCAATTATTCTCCTTTAATCTTATTTCTCAACTCTTAGTATTCTTCACGATTGGGTTTATGATTATGTGTGTTGCCCAAATTATTCTATTATTAATTATCGATCAGACTATAGAGCAATCAATGGTATTCATGATACATCTGAGACCGGGTTAAAGGTGTACCTTTTTTCATTAAATTTGTTCTCGAGGTGATCAATTTTGTATTCCATCGACATACAATACAAACGATGGGTTTAGGAGGGAAACAATCCTTTGTTGGAAAAATTAATTAGGAAAGGTCATTCAAAGAGGAAAATTTCCTGACCTTGTCATCTTTGGCAATTGAAAAAACATTTTTGCAATATCTCTATGTCCTCCTCCTCCGATGATGAGATTGTCTAAGTAAAATAGATAAATAGGGTGTCACCACGTACCCCACATATGGTTGTTTTAAACTATTTTCAAAAGCTCATGGAAAGGTCGAACTCGGTTAATCCTTGCGATGGGTTTAAGACCAATCATATATTGACATTTGAGAACTTAACCATGAGGCTAATATCTTCATTGTAATTTCCCCAACAATGTTATAAATGCATCGTCATCGCAATTTCCCCGACAACGATGTTATAAATGCATCGTCATCGCAATTTCAGTTTCAAGCACATTAAAGGGTGGAGAGAAAAGCGACGACGAGGGGGTAAAGGATAAGATTAAATGAATCAACCAAGGAGGAGATGAAGTTTTGAAGCTGTCAGTGGTTCCCTTGTCCAATGTTTAGAGTTCGCATGGTAGTGTAGGAGGGTCTAGAAAGAAAAACCTAACAATTGGTGAAGATCTCCTATTCTCTAGTTTTGATGAACATATGAAAAAAAATACACTCATAACTAGATAAATAGTCAGGTAGGTAAAGAGTAGTGTCCTACCAAAATTTTATTAGTTTGAGTCCTCACCAAAACCATTAGTTTTGGTGGGGATGTTGTGTTCTCACAACAAGTTCCGAACTAAGATATTCCTGGCCAACCGAGTGCACTAGGGGCCCTGATAAATGAATGGTACATCCTGAGGGGTTGTGAGGAATGAAGGGTGTACATTTCTTGGGTAGTGTGAGTTGTGGGGAAAGAGAGAGCTAGAGGATTAAAATTGTCATGGTAGTAGAAATTAGGTTTGGGGATTCTGTGTTTGAAGAGTGGACAACTAGAGTGCTAGTTCTCCTTGTGGACTCATAGCCTTAGCTCGGGGGTGGCTTGTTGTTGAGATAAAATGAATAGAAATGCCTATGGTTGGGAGGTTCATACTTCGTATGAAATGAATTGGTTAATTATTAACAGAATTGCTTCTATTATGTTCTTATGTTATTCCACTATGTAAATGGGTTACATGAATGTTGTGTGTTTGTTTTTTTCTTGAATAGTTATATTCATGATTAATATATGATGTTAAATGTAGTTAGAACTATGGTATCAATCAAATGGTTAAATCTGTGTGTGATCTGTAGTTGATAAGCTATAGAAAATTAATTAGTAGTAAATATTAATGATTTAATGAGTTCACACATGTAATGTTGCTCAGTTGGAGGTTGGGTACATTACAGGATGGGTGACCTCCAGGAAATTCCTGGTTACTGGGTGTAAGATATGGAGGTGATGATTGATGCTTTGTGATTCATTTTTCTATTTTCAATCCCACTTCTTCACCCTTGTGAGCATCATCCATCAATTGTGACCAATTCTCATGGATATGGGTCATAGATTAATGACTTACTTTATGTGGATAATCCCAAAAAATGATATCTCATATGTTTGAATCTGGAATCTCCTTGATGCTTAAAGAAAAAAGTGAGAGGATATCTAACTTATTAGTTCATAAGTGATCCAGAATGGATCATCATATAATTTTTCATCTATATTAGTACTTTTTGGTGGGAAAATGGCAAGAATTGGCTTACAAGGCCCATTTTAGTGGTAGGTCCCAGTTTGGAGATTTGGGGTCTAGAACCTTCCAAATCCATTTTGAGGCATAAAACAACCTTTTTTGGGGTAAAAAATTTGCAGTCTTAGCTCACATCCCCTTGATTTTATTCTACACATTAAGACCTTTACAATGGTGCAAAAATCACCTCAAATCAAAGCTCATATGAAATTTATGCCTCCCACAAGTTGACCTACCTTATTGACCACCTTGGTACCCATGGATGCCACGTCAGCCCCCATTACTCAAATGTGTGGGGTGAGCCATGTGTATATTTTCAAGAAGATTCTAGAAGTTCCAAACCTAATCACTAATTAAGGGTTTAAGAAGTCAAATTCCTAAACTTGGACATATTTCAGGCTATGTTAAATATCAGGCCACTAGGAGGAGAATGAGTTCCATTCTTGTAGCATTGTATATGTTCCATAGTTGAGAAGAACACATACGAGTAGAATTTGAGAGAATAATAGAGGAGGTAGTAGATTCTGTAGCAACCATTCATGTCATAGTGTCAAAGGAAACTCCATAGGGAGTGCCCCCATTTCTTTTTACTTTCATTTAATTACTAAAGGAAGGAGCGCAGAGAATAGGCCTCATCTTCCAGTTGATTTTTCTCTCGTATTGGGTTTCCCAAGATACATATTTTTTTCATTTGTATGGATGGTTTGTCCTTTTGTTTAGTCTTTCATTTTCACATTTGAGTTATTTCTTCAATTTTAGCATTAAGCTAGTTATTATAAATTTGAGATCTAAGGAAAATAAACTTGCATAATGAAAGATTTCAATATAACACAAGATATGTTGTGATTAAATGTTCCAATGGAATATCCATGATAGTTTACATATCATATTGTTATTAGAGAAATTTTCTATGGGGTATTTGTGGAAAGTTACAAGATCTAGGAATTGGATTAAGAGGAAAGTCGCAAAACCCTAGCCATGGTAGGTGAGTCTATTCACAACAAACCTAGTGATCGAATAGAGGAGAAATTTATGAGACTGGAAGAGAAATGTACTGATATCTCTCGCAATATGACCCTCCTCATGGAGGCTCTAGGAAACAAGTTTGAACCATTCGGGGAGGTTGGAGGCTCTAACTCATAGATTAGATTAGAGGGGAAATTGGGAGATAATGAATACCCATAAAAGAAGTCAAGGAAATATCATGAAAAATATAATCCAAGTTTCAATTCCATTAATCCTTTGTAGTATTTATTTAAAATTTAATTGAAATAGGATATCAAACCACATCAAGGTAAGATCAATGTAGTAAAGTTGAATCATTTGTTGCAACAATTAGAGGTCTATATTTGTGTTCACAACATAAACGCGGAGCATAATATTTCATTTGTTTGATTGAAATTAGAGGGCCATGCGTTAACTTGGTGGGAAATACATACAAAGACACTTAGGTTAGAGGGTGATCCACCAATAACTAGGTGTGAGGATTTCAAATCTCGTATTAAGTCCCAATTCTACCATATCGGGTATGTAGAGTACCGATGAATCTGTTGGAATTAATTCAAGAAAAGGAAAGGGAATAGTGTGGAGGAGTACACCATCGAATTCAAAAAGATGACTATCATGTTAGGTATATCTCCCAAGAACCTATATGTACTCCTCAAGTATGTAAGGTGTCTACATAATCATTTTAAAAATAAAGTGTTATTATTCAAGCGTAAGATAGTTGATAAGGCATGTGTGAAAGCATAATATCTAGAAAATATTGGACAAAATAAAGGAAAACCAAGTGGTTCCAAACAAAAAAAGCACCAAGATGCTTCCAAGGAGGGGAAGAAGAAGTCAAAAGGGAAAGACAAGAAATAAATATCCACTACAAATCAGTTCAAGGATCCAATTAACCACTATAACAATTGCAATATCGATGGTCACACTGACGAAAAAGTGTTGGAAACTACATCGAGAGACAAACCCTAAGAACCATAAGAAGGATGCCAAGAAGAAGAACCTTCTAGCCACAAATTCAAGTAATTAGGTAGAGAGTATCTTAGATGTGGATGAGAATAATTCCTACACTTTAGTGTAGAAGGAGGTGAATCTGAGTATCCTTTCATCATAATGAAAAGAATGCAATGAAAAAACTCTTCCATATCAAGATTGTTGGCACTGAACGCAGGTTGTAAGACCCTAGGTTGCATTATCTTTAACCAACAAAATCCACTAGACATCGACCCTTTCAGCATCACCTTCTTGTGTAAATGAAGTCTCACCTGAGGTATCTATTGGGAATGTGAGAACCAGGTTTTTGTAGTATTAAGAGAATGGGAGGTGGCCATCTCGTTCATTATTCTTTATGATTTTTGTGTGCAATAATATGTTCTTGTTCCTTCTTAACTACTTAGTGATTCATATTCATGTTATTATTCTATTCCATATTACTATATATTTCATTGCTTTAACAGTTAGGAATATTGCACTATGTTTAACCATAATAAAAATCTATCTATGATGCATCCAGAAATAATTCATAAGAAAAAATATACAAGACAAACAACAAAAGATTCTATATCATCTCTTTAGCATTCCTTTATTGATTACTCTCATCAATAGACTATTACATCCAAGAACTCTAGAACCTAATCATATGGAAGAACCCCTAAAATAAAATCATAACTCGAGAGAGAAACAATGAGGAACTAGAGTTGAACATCATGTTCCCATCCTGTTACATATTTTAATAGAAATGTAGGGCTAAAACCCTAATTTGTTCATCCCAAAAATATCCCATTACAATGCGTATTTCTCTTAGCTAACTGGTTGTTCCGGTTGATTTTCCCTCTACATGATTATTTTCTATTTCTGGAATGTCGGGTTGTCATCCTTCTGTCAGGATTTATTCTCTCACTTTCTTCTCTTTCTTTATCCTCTATCGAATTTATTCTTTTGTCTGTGCATTATCTTCCCTCTATGCATTGTCTTCCTTCTGCACACTTTCCTCCTTCTGTGCATTGTCCTCTTGGATGCGCCTTAGCTACATGCTCTCTAGCTTTCCTTCTTCTTCCATGCACTTTTCCAATACTTAGGATTTTTCCCAAAACTATATCAAAACCAAAAAACTGTCTCCAAATATTCCTATCGAACATGCCCCCAACACTCACCTATGCCTCATCTTGAGCTACTCAAGACTGTTTCCTGCTCTTCCATGCTGAAATGAAGTTTTGAGAGGCAGCCTTTGCTACCTCCACCTCTTTGATGATTGTGGCTTCTATTTTTTCTATCTCCTCTGCCCCTTCCATGATCAAGTTTGTAAGTTTTTCCTCTGCTTCAATCACTTCCTGCTTGACCTTACCCTGCATAGTGGCCAATTCTCCAATTACCCTCACTGCTTCTTCCTGGAGTGGTCCCAGTCTCTATTAAAGGATATTTTGTTGATCCCTCATATTTTCTACCTCCATGTATGACTGCCTCTGTGATAAAATGGTTTTCATCTGCTCAGATAGTGGAAGTGTTGTTATCTTCTATGAAGCCTGATGTGCTCTTTCTTGTGCTTATCTTAAGTGTGATTCCACTACCTTCCCCTCTGGGTCTTCTACCAACTCGGTCCATATATGAGTTTTGTCTTCATAGATTTTGGCACATTCTCCTTCTATTTTATTAATATTAGCAACTTATATGATTTCCATTCTCTCCCTGCCTTTGTGCAACTTTGGTGGTGTTCCTCGCATGCTCCGTAATTTTAAGTCCTCAACTGCTCATGGAATCCCTTAATGACATCCATGATTTTCAACACTTGCTCCTCCATAGTAGCTTCTACTACTATGAGGACTTATGGGATTGCCTTATATAGTTTTTGGACAACTGCTTGGGTTTTCTACACTATCCCTTCAGCCTCATCCTTTTCCTTTAATCATTTATTTTCTCTCTCCTCAACCTTGTCTTTATTCTTAAGAACTTCTACTCTTCCTTCAACTTCCCTCTTTTGTTGAAGTGTCATTTCATACTGCTTCTTATTCTTTTCAAATCTATGTGTTCTTCCTCTCCTATGTTCTTCATTTCTTGCAACAGTCATGCTTGCAAGTCATGTAGTCTTTGCATGTGAATCATTCATACGACTATATTGAGATATCCCAGTGCATGTACTTGCTCTTGTAACTTGCCCATTGGAAAATCCATTGCATATGTCTCAATTTGTAAGGTTCTATTCCCTATTGTTAGTTGTGTCAAGTCGAGCTATGCACTTTTTGCTTTTCTCCTTGGCACCATGGATGGTCCTTCCCCGATCCTGTGCTCTTTCGTGATTCTTGTTGTTTCCAACATCTGTTGGAGTACTACCAATTGATCCTACACTTTCTTTTGTTGTCTTTTTTCTTCCTTCTTGCTTCCTCCCATATTTATTCTATGGCATCACGTACCTGGTACCAAATTATGTCCATATCATCATTAGTTAATATATAAAATGGGGTCTCTCTATGCTCCTTAGTTTTCTTGCACACCCCTCCTACTTCTTCTTTCCCCGTATCCTTCCTTTTTGTCCATGTTGTTGGGACTGGATGTTGTTCCTCTATTGTGGATAGCCCAGGATGATCTCCTTCGGCATTTTTTTTCTTATCATCAAGATACTCATCACTTTTATCTTGATCTTCTCCCTCGTTTGAGTGCCCTATTTTCTCGATGGGATTTTCCATTCTTATTCCTAGTCATTTTCTATCAATCTCACATCCTATGTTGTCAACCTATAATTAGTTGGAAACCATTTGCAAGTTGGATCCTTCTTTTCCTGCATGTACATGTGGTGCATGCCTTCTCTAAACCACGCAATATCCTTATATGATGCTACTATTTTGGTTGATATGCATGGTGTGTGCCCAAATAAATATGTGATATTTTCCACATAGACAAAAAGTGTGTCATTAATATCATTCTATATTCTCTTATTTTTTGTGTGCCATAAATTGGCATACCTCATAGCCAAAAAAATTCTACCTCGTGTGCGCGTGCATTGGTAATACCCTGGTTCTTTCCACCAAATCAACACAATCAAGATCAACAACCATGTGTAATGGAATTCTATTCTCTTTTCCTGGGCCTTTGTGCAATCCTATAAAAACTCGTTTACAAAAAAGGTATATCAGTTCATATGAACCCATTCAACACATTTCTTTTCAGTTGTGATGGTTGAAACTGGTAATTCATCATTGCAACATTTTCTTAGCAGCTTGCATGCCAATACCTACATCACAAACCTCACATTTTTATTGTTTATTCTCTTAACATCCAGATCCCTCTTTCCCCTAAACGTCTGGAATTTTTCTTTCATCTAATCATAGAGGGCTCGCTCTCCCGCCTTGTTGAACAATAGACTTAGATCTTCACCAAATTTTGGCAGTCTTGTAATATGCGCAATCAAGACATTATCGATTGATATTGGGGGATCAAGCAAGAGTGTCCCACCATGAACACAACTTAATAATACCTTCATGCATGCATTAATTTCTGTACTCCACCCTAATTGTAGAATGTCTAATAGGTTCAATATTCCTGCTTTCTCCAACCCCAACGCCTACTTTTTTGGCTCTAGAAGGATTTCTCTTGTGCCTGGGATGCTTCTAGTGTGAAAATATTTCTCCTGGGCCAACTCTGGGAATTTATGTGCATCAGTGATCTTATGGTCCATAAACTTAAGGCTAATAATCTTCCCGAGTGTATATTCTTCTCTACTTACACCCGTTAGAATTCGTTTTATTGGCAATGGGTACTTCCCATTGGTTGGTACATTGAGAGGTGGTGCATTTTCCATATGCGATAGTAGGTAATCTCTGTAAAATATTTCGTTTGGTGTCAAAGCTGAAGCTTTGGCTACCTCTTTGACCCCTGGTGTCACTACTAGTCGCTTCACCTATTTCCTCACTACTGCAGATGGTGATCCAACTTTCGATGATGTCATTCATTTCCTGTGAAGAATTCCTAGAATAGCTCTACATCTCTTCGCGGGTAGTTGTCGCTTGACTCTATTGCTCTCAAATTCCATCTAGTTCACTTTATATTTCTCCCGATCACATGCAACAATGAATTACCCTTCACGACCTTCTTCTATTTTTGTGTCTTCATGCCAACTGTACATGTCTCATCTTGACTTAACTGGATTATCTGATCCGCCACCATGGTTGATGCATTGTTAACTAAATGTTCCTTTATTACCAAATCCGTCGTGTTATTTTTCCCTCGTATTGTCAATCTATCATGATTTACAACGTCTTTTACCATTTAATACTCTATGACACCTTTATGACCTGTCATGCCCACTTCACAACCATCGGTTCCCTTATTTATTTATTTTAACAGTCTTGTCATTGCCAAACTATGAAATGGTTCTTACTGTTGCATTAGTGTGCTTCGCAGTCTGTCTCTTCTATGTATTCTTTCGTGAATTGAGGAAGTTCCATTCTAATGTATGAAATACATTCCTTCTACACAATCTCCAAGGCCTTGTACTCTATATTACTTTTCTTTTTTCTTTATCTACTTTTTATTTGATTTTCTTCCCTTTTATAATTTTTAATTGTTTTATTGTGCTTTTCCTTCCAACTATGGTATAGCTACTATAATACATGGGTTTTGGCACAACCCCGATTATTGCACAGACTATTGGTCATCTCTACAGATTTTCAACCAACTTCCATTCACCATTCCTCCAATGAATTTTCCATTTAAGGTTCCTAACTGCGCAACACCTATCTTTTTTATGTGTTGTATCACATAGGGTCCTAACCAATGGATTCTAAAATTTCCTGGATGTTGCATGAAATTGTTGTCATAAAGTAGTACCAGATAATATCCCACTTGAAAATTTTTGTGTTTAATGTGTCAATCATGCTAAGCTTTCTCTCTAGCCTTCTGAACTTGATGTTGAAAACTTGCGACAAACCGATATTTCTCAAGATATACTAACTGTGCCAATATCTCCTCTATTGTGCCAGTGTCTGATAGCTCAGTGATTACTGCAATGCCCAAGATAGGTAGAATGAAATCCATTGGCATCACTGCTTCCTTCCCATAGACCAATCTGAAAGGTGTCTGACCTATCAACTTTTTTCTTGTCGTTCTGTAAGCCCATAACACTGCAAGAACTCTTAAGTCCTAATCATCTCTCCCTACGTTGCAAATTTTGGTTAAGTCATTATCCAAGATTTTATTTAAATCCTCCATTGTTCCGTTAGCCTGAGGATGATATGTGGTACTCTTCTAATGGTGGATTTGGAACTCCTCAGTTAATGCTAAAATTTTCTTATTTAGAAAGTGTATGCCTTGATCACTGAGTAATATGTGCGAACATTTGAACCTTGTGACTATATTCTCAAAGAAAAACTTTGCAGCAGTCTCTGCAGTGCAATCTGTAACTAGGGTGGCTTCTACCCATATTGTCAAATACTCAACTGCAGTGATAATGTACGATGCCCCTGATATTATTTCTTGTGGATTGATTGTTCCTACAAAGTCTATGGTCCACTTCTTAAATGCTTGTAATGTAACCTATGGATTTAAATGCATTTCATCCCTCCTAGATGACATTCCCACTCTTTGACTTATATCACATGTCTGACAGTATTCCTTCACATATTTGTGAAGTGTAGGCCACCAAATCCCTGCGCACAAAATATTTTGTGCAGTTTCTCTCCCTGCATAATGTCCTCTTGAAATCATGTCATGTACTTCTTCAAGTATAATTAATCTTTCGTGTTCCAACACACAGCCTCTCAATATTCTATCTACACCCAACTTGTATAAATTCCATGAAATCAACTGATAATATGTTGCTTTGACTACTAGTTGTTTCTTCTACACCACTGTCATCTCTTATGTGTCCATGCATGTACTTAGAAACTGTACAATTTCTAAGAAGTAATCATCCACCATATTCACTACAAACCGATGTGCATTTGGTAAGTTTTCATCTAAATTTCCTGCATCTTCACCTCAAAATATGTGTGATAGGTGATCTGACCCTGCATTCAACTTCCTAGTTTTACTATCACCTCGAAATCATATTCTTGGAATAGTAGTAGCCATTTGTAGTGCTCTGTATACATAGACTCAAAGCGAGACCCAAATAAAAAATGTCGGAACTTCTGTAGTGCATAGACTATTACCAATCTTTCTCGTTTTGTGGTAGTATAATTCTTCTTTTCTATATACAATTTCCTACTTGCAAAAGTGATTGGGTGATATATGTATCCTTCCTCTAGTTGTGAAAACATGGTGCCCAATGCTATGGAAGATGCATCTACATGTACATGGAACTCTTTGTTCCAATATGGAAAGATTAAAATCAACGTGGTTACCAGTTTATGTTTCAAGGTGTCCAACCCCTTTCGATAGTCCTCATTCCATTGAAACTTTGCTTCCTTATTCAATAACTTTTCCATCGGTGTTGTGATCTGTGCATATCCTTTGATAAATTTCCTGTAATAACCAGTATGACCCAACATTTCCCTCAATTGTCTGACTGATATAGGAGGTTCCAACCCCTGAATTACTGTGATCTTAGCTGGATCTACTAATAGTCCATGTTTGCACACTACATGTCCCAAAATTATTCCAAATGGTGTGAAAAAGATACACTTCTTCAAGTTCTGCAAAATATGGCACTATCTACACCTATCCAACATCAGCCTAGGTACTTCTATGTGATCCTTCAGTAGATTGAACACAATCCAATCATCCAGTTACACTTCAAGGAACTTATGAATAAATTCCTTGAATGTTGAACCCACTACTCTAAAAAACACCACTGGGGAATTCTTCAGTCCAAAGGGCATGAATATATACTAATAACTCCCCCACTCCATTACAAAAGTTGTCTTATGTCGATCCTCCTGTGCAATTTTTATCTGATGGTACCCAAAGAATCCATCTATGAAAGGATAAGTTTCTTGTCCTCCTAAATTCTTCAGTACCTCATTTTTGAATGGTGTTGGAAATGGATCATGTAAACACACATCATTCAACTTCCTCAGATCCACGCAAATCTTGATTCCTCCTATATTTTTTTCCTGCACTACCATTGGACTGATTCATTCAGATTCTTCTATTAGTTCAATAATTCTTGCGTCCAACATCCTGTCTAGTTTAGTTTTCACCTTCTCTTTGTACTTTGGATTTAACCTATATGTTTAAACCTATGAAGTAAAGCAATGCATGCAGATTATTAAGAAAAATAGAAATTAATCAATGGCTCATACATACAATACACAAATATTTACACTCGAAACCCTTAACATGGAGAAAACCAACCGTCCTTGACGTCGCACCTTTCAACTATTTATTGTATTAATTTCACCATTCACAATACAATTATAAAATATTTTAGGTATTCAGTAGATACCCAAACCCTAATCCCTTAATCTGAGATTAATTTAGAAAACAACTAAAAATAGAAAAAATCACTAAAATAGAAAAAAATGCCCGAAAACAAATTTTGAGGCACTTCCTTGAACACTGATGGCTTCAGGATAATGCCTGAAGTCGAACATTGCACATAACTAGAGGTAGGAAATATTGTCTCCCATGGGACCCCCCAAGATATAATATAAGATGTAGTTTTCGAATATGACGCACCCACACACACACATGAAAATAATATAACACATACCCAACATCCTCCCACTTATTTTCTTTGCATATAGGGGTTCACAGGATTACATAGTCAACAATCCAGGGCAGCAATGCCTATTTTTACTCTGCACCAAGAGAACTTTTGTAATACCCTTGTTTCCCCTAGTTTGTAAATATAACTATAACTAGCCAATAGACTATGGAAAAATAAATATGTGTGGATGATGTAGGAGCATCGCTAACAAAGCACAAGTGGAAGACAGCTAGGCACACTAGTGTGTATTTTGAAATATTTTGAATTCCAAAGTTGGTGTATTACTGTAATATTTGGAAAAATATTTTGAGTTATGAACATATTTAATGATCAAAGGATGAGCCATCACATAAGATCGATGGGGGAATGCATTTTTCTTTAATGAGGAGGATTTCATTATAGATCTGGAGCTTTCGCCCTTATATTTATGACTCAGATATTTATTATAATAAATGTTAAGTAGTTGAAAGATTTTATTTCGATAGGATAGCATAGAGTAGTTGGAGGGAAAGGCTCGAAGAGAACCTCTTGTATAAAGCTTTGTATTGTTTCCCAGTAGAGGTTTATGGCATTCTAGTTATCAAGAGCCATTGTCGTTGTAGCAGAGAGTTGAGAGCTACCGAGAAGTAGTGTATAAATGTATGTAATTTTTAGTTGAATGAATATAACGAAGGAGTATTGTCCCAAATGTATGGTGTTGATGCATCTATCTGAATGAGTGAATGGTATACTTTGTATTTTGTTTTCAAGTCTTTGTTATTTATTATCCTTGTATCTATGTATGCATTTACATGGTGAGATGTATGAATCTATGAGATTTTAAATAAGTTTCAATTGTTTCTCTTCGTTGAGTGAGTGCAAGGTGTGCATAGTGTCTGCAAGGTGAGCATGATCGAGTCTATTTTGACTCAAAGCTCAGAAGAGACAATGTGGAACTTATGTATGCAAGGACTGCATAGACGTCCGCAAGGAGTGTGTGATAGAGTTTCAGACTCAACAACTCAGGAGGAGTAGCATGACTTTAGTCAGAGAGAAACAACTGGAGAATAGTCGTAAAGAGTGTGAAATCATCCACAGAGAAGTTGAGTGTGGAAGAGAACCTATTGCAAATTTTGCACATGTTGAGATTTTGACTAAGTGTTGAAGAAATTGTTCTGAGGGATGAAAAAACAAGGTCAAGGAAGACAAGATTAGGAGGGAGAACGACAAGAAATATTCAATGAGAAGAATCCTTGAGGTTTTCACAAGATCCATGAATGAGATCCATTCTGGAGGGAGGTGAATAATTACAGACCGTCAAATCTGGGAGAAATACATGGAGGCTAACTGTAAATTTTTTGACACTTCATGGTTTGGGAAGTTTGGAGGTGTTGTAAGGGTATATTCGCGAACTTGTGGAGTCATGAAGTAATCACAACCATTGGTTGTGTAGAGAACACGTGGCAGTGGATTGGAAAATCCGGAAGTTCAGAGAAGGGAGCTTTGAGAAGAGAAGAAGGTAGAGATCATTATATTTCTGAAGCTTGAATTCGTGAAGGGTTGGCCCATGATCATATTTCGTGGTCACCTAAGTAGAAGGTTTAGCGTGGAGTTAGTACTCCTGAAATTGGGTGTTGCTGGGAGCACCGAAGGGTGAAGGCATGGGTAGTTCAACCCTGTGGGTAACACAAAAAGGGACATGTGTGTTGCACATTTGGGGTCTGTCAAAGGCCCAAAGAGTCAATCCAACTCAGGAGATTGAATATCCAAGATTGAGAGGTCGCGTATTCCCAAGGAGGGAAGGGGGTCTGCACCAGTGGATGTTTTATTTGATGAACCTTTGTATAAAATGGTCAATGTATGAACTTTATGTTATTAATATAAATTGGATATGTGTTGCACAATTGTTGAAAGTGGGGGGAGTTTTCCAAGATAAACCATGGATGTTATGATAGATATTGTGAGGGAAACCAAGAATGGTTGAGATTACCCTCACCAAACCAATACCTATTGAGTGTAGTTGCTCAACAATCCTCTGACCCATAAATGAAATATCAGTCAGTTTGGTAGTTGGAAGGCCATCCTCAAGAGTTAATGAGGAGATGGGGAAAGGTACTTGTCTGTAAGTATTCTATGACTGACCATGAATTGGGGATTTAGACCCACGCAACCTTGTTGAGGAAGGAAAGAAAAGAGGTAATTCAGGAGACAGAGACATATTTGCAAGGAAGAAAAGTAGAGAGAATGATATCGAGAAGAGAAGAGAAGAATGTTTTCGACTCTAGAGTTGAGAGAAAAGCTGAGAAGAAAGCTCATTTTGGCTATAAGAAGCCACGATTAGTGTTTCTCTACATAATGATAAGCGAGGTTGATGAGTGACTGAGGAAGTACTTGTGCAAACCTCCTTACTTGGAGTAGAGAAAATTGGTTGTCATTTTCTTGTGGGAGGAGGAGAGTAACCTCCATCCTTGATTGCTGTGGAGTAAGGAGAAAGAATATTTCTCGGAGCATCATGGTCTAGCTCAGGGGTTGACAGTGATAAATCCATCAGGAGTGGTTGTGCCTATGGTTGGGAGGAAACATGCACCCCTTTCAACAGTCACTTCACATTTTCTAGTTCTGATAAGTATTTTCATACTCTGTGTAATAAATTGGATGTTATGATTGAATTTCTATGTTTATGGTTAAGTCTTATAGTGTTTGATCAGTTATTATAAATTCTCATTTGCTTCTATAAATTGTTGTATTTATTTGGTCTTCGATTTACCTCAGTGTAGTTGCTAGAGAGTTATGGAATATAAATTTGTAGGAGAGTCAAGGTAGGATTAACTAAAACGTCTAAGTCCTACAGATATTTTGATTTTACCTTAGCAGGAATGTCAAGTTCAACTCTGTGGGAAAAAGGGAATTTCCTTTAGACTATCCACCCATCTGAATGAGGGTTCATGCCCATGTCCTCAACCCATTTTATATTAAAATTATTAGCTCTTAGCCCATAAGAATTTCCAAAGGACCCATATGACAAGGGTCTGGAACCCTATGCTAGTCAGAAAGGAGATAGCCCTTTTGGCTTCGGGACTTCGGAACTTATGACTCCACAACCCAAGAAAGAAGATGAATGCTTGAGTCACAAATAGATGAGGTTCGTATATCTAGGGATCCAATAGAGACCTCTCTTAGTCGTTATATCGGACTTAGGAAGGGTAGTGTTAAGCGATTCGGTGAAGTTCCACTTCAAGAGAATAGGAGTGGTCTAGCACCGACACTCCTAAATTCTAGAGTTGCAAAGTTAATATGGACCGTTGATAATAGAGGGAAGTGTGTACACAGATCAAAAACTATCTATAAGTTCGGGTATTCAGCAGTATAGGGATGCGTGATTTTCCCCGTACAAAGTCTGTGAGCTCAGATTTTAGTGTGGTTGTGACCGTTAGTGTTAGGTATCTAGAGAGGTAGTTGGTGGCCCAAAGGGCCCATAGTGATAATAGTGGAGGCCATTCAATGTAAGGTGGACTAGGCCCACTATAGTACTAAATAAGACCCACTATGGTAGTTATATATAATAAATGTAAGAGGACTTACTAGAAGATTACAATTCTAGAAGATTCCTCCTCTAGAATGTTCTTAGGTGGTTGGTAGCACTATATAAAAAGGTTCAAGCAATGTAATGGGACATGAAGAGAATTTTTGTATTTGGATATGTATATTAATAGGAGGATTCCCCCTCGAAGAGGCAAGTGAACATGAGAGGATCCCTTCCATAATATGATCCATTGCATGGTGTTTGCATACCCTAAGGGTTTGATAATAATAAATGAGATTTTGCATATTGTTCTTGTATATCTGTTGTGATTATTTTTTATTCAGTATTTGGTACTTAACAAGTGGTATCAGAGCACTTTCATTGGAAAGAAGTGTGAGAATTTTTATTTTATTTTTGCATATTTGTCTGAAGAAGAAAAAATAAATAAATAAATAAATAAAAGAGGACCGTGACATTTTTGATGATTTCTAGAGTTTTTGGTGCAAAAATTGCAAAATTTGGTTGTAGATATGAGTTCCTCTCAGAAAAAAACCCAATTAAAAAAACAAATCATCTGAAATGGAGTCCAAGAAGTCAAGTTATTTGTGTTTTAAAATCTCCAATTTTCAGGGTTTTTTTCCATGGACGACCGCATGATTTTTATGATTTTCGTAGCCGCTATGGCTGAATTTTCCCCCAAAAAAATGCATATCTAAGTATCTCTCGTAATTTCACCCCATTGCAAAAATAAAATCATCTCAATTGGAGATTTGGAAGTGAATATATCATTGATTTAAAATTAATGAGTTTTGGGGTTTTTCGTGACGGCGAAGGGACTGCAGAGTTCATAAATTTTCATAGGGTTCTCAGATTGTTACCATATCAATGTCATTGGATAAATAATTATAAGATATTTTTTTTGATATATTATATGTTGTGTTTCCAATGGATATTGGATTTCAACTTTTCATGGGAATTCTATAGAAGATTGAAGCCATTGAGCAACATCTTCACGAGGGGCAACAAATTATTAGCGCTAATTGTCAAAATGTTCAAAGGTCTTTTGCTAGAATGTAGGAGAGATATATTATGATGGACAACAGGGATGCATATAATCAATATGTATATGCTTGGTATGATTTTGAGGCCAATTGTGATGATTGTTATATGGATAGTTGTCATTTCTGGGATGACAACCACTTTCATATTTTATTTGATGATTGTACTTCACCTTATGTAGAGCACATTATGAAGAGAAGTATAGAGCATTCTATGAACAATATTTTTCAGTATTCTCCAGTACTAGTGTGTTATTCAGATGATTTTTTCGATATGGAGGGATCTACATATTTGGATCCCCATGATCAATTTAGATCTTTTGAGCATCATTTTTAGTTGGTTCTTGAGTTCAGATAAATTCCATGTGGAGTTCACATGAGCACTTGGACATGGGACCTCGGTTTACAATGGAATTTGGACTACTTTAGCATGCTGGTTTTTATTTTTGGGGATCCAGTGGAGACCTCCCTCAATCATTAGATCGGACTTAGGAAGGGTAGCGTTAAGCACTTCGACAAAGTTCCACTTCGGGAGAATAGGAATGGTCTAGTGTCGAAAATCCCAAATGTCAGAGTTGTGAAGTTAATGTAGACCATTGATAATAGAGGGACACATATCTAGAAAGCAATGGATACCCATAATTTCAGGTATTCGGTGGTATAGGGACACATGAGTTTCCCTGGAGCTTTGTAAGTTGGATTAAATCTTGGCCGTGAATGCTAGGCACATGCGGTGATAGATCAGGCATGGTTCAGAGAGGAAGTTGGAAGATACACACCGAACTCTCGAGTGTTGAACTTCTAAAGTGACACACACCATTGATCCTTGAATCCTTTGGGATCCCTCTCAGTCGTCGATCTAAGGAACCCCCCTTTACCGTCCAACCAATTGGGAACATGTCATGGAGTGACACATGGCCCCTACTTGTCCCTTGTCAAATGTTGTCCATTGAACTAGAGTCATTGGATGAGAGGATACGTGGCAAGAGATCCTATAACTTGGATACTTGGTACTCCAGAGGAGCTTGTCCAAGAGTTTCAAGGTGTGAAAACTCTTGAAGTCGTGAATGATGAAGTGAATCCCCACCGTTGATAGGTAGAGGACACATGGCGCTAGATCCGAGTGTCTGGAGACTTGGATCCTTGAGGAATTCTCAATGTGTGGAATTGGTAAGCTTTGAAGTTCGGAGCCGTGAAGTAATGAGAATCATGGATCTGTGGATCTACTTGGAAAAATCGTAATCATGAGATTTGAAAGAAGTGAGAAGACTGTATGTTGAGGGATGAAACGATTCACTGACATCATCCTGGGTGACGTGGACCCAAAACTAAGGTGCCACATGTCACCCAGATATGGCCTATTTATAGACCCCTAATTCCTATTAGAGCATGACATGTGTTGCCCCCTAATGAGGACATGTGTCACCCCTGGCCCTCACTGCGTGTCATCTTCTAGTTCATGCCCACCTGACCAACGTGGTTGGTGATGTGTCTAGAACTCTGGTAATCTGGATAAATTTGGGAGTTTGAAATATTTGGGCATGTTTAACTCCCATCGTCGATCACCGAACGTCAAACGTTCAATGATGATCGTTGATTGTCAAAATGCCAAAAAATTAGGATTTCGATCACCGATTGTCGAATGTCAAACATTGAACATTCAATGATGATCGTCGAAAACATAGGATGTCGATCGTCGATGGTCGAATGTCGAAAAAATGACATTCAACGCAGAACGTCGAACACCGATTGCCAAATGGCCAAGGCCACGTGGTGATATTTTGGGACTTTGGGGAATTAGAAAAGGGGCGTTCAACTCTGAACATCAAAGACCCCAACTAATAACGCCCAAATAACTTCAAGAGGCGATAACTTGCAGATCAAATCTTATATTTTAGTGTGGTGGTGACCATTAGAAATCTTGTGGCGAGCAGTAGCCAATGGAAAGCTCGAAATTAGGATTTGAGATAGTTAGGAAAAACAAAAATTCGATGCCCCATTCCTAGAAAGGGTATTTAGAGGTCGGGTGTGTTACAAATTTTTATCAGATTCTGGAAAAAAACACTTGTCCTACTTGGGCTCATGCACAAGCCACATAAAAATATTATTAGAGAAATTTATGGGGTAACACCCTACCTTACCCCTCTTCTATAAGAAACCTGTCTATACCTATGTTGAAGAGAGGAACAAAACCTTCTATTGTTGATAGATTTTTTGGAAGTCTTCATTGTATGTTGCTAATGTTTCCAAATAAAGAAGTTGACTTCACTTTGCAATGATATGTGTTGTTCATGAATTGGTAGATTAGTGACTAACATAAAATGTTTTTTAGGGACTCAAGAAGTCAGTGAACAGTAGTAAAACTACAACGTAAAGAATGGTGAAACACCATGAGTTGGGGTAGAGATCCCACAATAGAGAGGAAGAATCTAATGAAAGGAGGGTGGTGGAAACCCCTCCATCTTTGGAAGAAACTGTAAGAAGCCTCATGATATAATTACAGAGTTATAAGGCTGACAATGAAAGTTTGATAAAGGAGTAGGAAAGGTAGACTAAACTTAATGCAGTCCTACTGCAAAGTCTATCAGATATACAAAGAAAAACACAACACAGTCCAACTATCATTCATGTGGACAGAAACCATACTAAGAAAAATCCAAGTCCACATGAGATACAAAATCATGGTTTGGAAAGTGGTCACACTAGGAGGAGAACCTCGAGGAAGGCCCAACATGGAGTCAATATACACTCACTAGAATGTCTCTCTGAGGACATTGACAACTCCAAGGAATCTTCTAGTGGAAAAACTAGTTCCCATTCTTAGACGAGAGGAAAGAAGAGGAAACATTCCAAGAGTCATGACCCTGAAGAATTCAAGAAATCAAAACCACCCACCTTCGATGGAGAGATTAAGAAGGGGGAAGAAGTAGAAGTTTGGACACTCGGCCTAAAGAAGTACTTCAGATTTCATGACTACTCTAATAACGTAAAGGCTCAGATATCCATTTTCAACCTAAACGGGAAAGCTTCCATTTGGTGGGAGGACCTTAGGAATGTGAAAGGAATCCATGAGAAGGACTTGTCATGGAAGAAATTTGAGAAATACTTCAAGAAGAAGTATCTCTCAGAAAAGTACTTTGATGGGAAGACCAAGCAGTTCTATGAACTCAAGCTGGGACAACTCACCATAGATGAGGATATCAATAAATTTCTTGAGCTAATGAGGTATGTGCCCTACATAAAGGATGAAAGGTAAATATGCAACGATTTATTAGTGGATTACCTCAGTCCTACTGGGACATAATTAAGTTTGATGAGCTAAAGACCTTAGAATATACTATTCCAAAAGCAAGGTATTGCTATGAGCAATTAAAGAATAAGAGAGAACCCCATGAATACTGGAAGAAGAAAAACAATTCAAGATTCAAGAAGAAGGGTTTTAATTCCTCGATATTTAAGAACCATGGGAAGAGATTTAGGACTAGCCTTCCTACCAGAAGTGTGTATCAACAAAAATTTCCATCTCAAAGTGGAAATAAACCATTTAAAGTAGTTCTAATTAATACTAATAACACGAAGAGAGAACCCTTGAAATGTTGGGGTTGTGGAGAGAAACATACGATGAGGGATTGTCTGCATAGGAAACATATAAATAAGAGAGTCTACAATATCCAAGAGGCTAAAATAGTCAATGATGTGGCTAGGAGAATGCCACAAATTTATGCAGCCTTGGAAAATAGACAAGCTAACTACCAAGCGTCAGTGGTGGAAATGGAAGGTACGATTGTCAACCATCATGTTTCCATTTTAATTAACCCTGGTTCTAATTTGAGTTATGCTTCCCTTCAAACTGTTGATAAATGTAAATTGCAACAAGTTAAACATGTTAAATCATGGATGGTACAACTATCCACTGGAACCAAAAGAAAAGTAACATAGGTCATACCATCATGCCAATTCATTATAAGTGGGTTACCACCCAAGCGAACCTAAACATACTTCCTCTAGGATATTATGACATGTTGATTGGCATGGATTGGTTGGCTGCCCACAAAACCAAGTTGGAATGTTACAGTAAAACTTTGGAGTGTGAAAATGAAGAAGGAAGAAGGGTAACCCTATAAGGGATTCAAAATCATGTCTTAGTGAGACAAATATCAACCCTCCAAGTGAAGAAGTATTGCAGAAAGGGATGTCCCTTGTACGCCATACAAGTACTAAACTCTATTGAGAATGAAAAAACCAGCCTAGAGGACCATCTCATATTAAGAGAATATAAATATGTATTCCTAGAAGAGGTGGCAGGCCTACCTCCAAGAAGGGATATTGAATTTTCAATAGAACTTGTACCAGGAGATGTGCCAATGTCTAGAAAACCCTATAGGATGAGTACACCAGAGCTATTTGAGCTCAAACTATAGTTGGACGATATGTGGGACAAAGGCTACATTCGACCTAGTGAGTCTCCATGGGGATCACTAGCTTTGTTTGTGAAAAATAAATATGGCACACTCAGATTGTGCATAGATTATAGACAACTCAATAAGCTGACCATTAAGAAAAAGTATCCCTTACCAAGGATCGATGACTTTTTTGACCAATTAAGGGGTGCTACAATATTTTCCAAGATTGACTTGAGGTTTGGATACCATCAGGTCCAAATTAAATATGAATACATCCACAAGACATCCTTTAGGACAAGATATGGTCACTATGAATATTTGGTGGTGCCATTTGGGCTTACCAATGCACCATCCACTTTTATGTGCTTAATTAATAACGTATTCAGAATTTTCTTCAATAGGTTTGTGTTGGTTTTCATTGATGATATCCTAATCTAATCCAAGAATAGGGAAGAACATGAAGAACATCTCAAACTAGTACTCCAATTACTAAGAGAACATAGACTCTATGTTAAGCTTAGTAAGTGTGACTTTTTCTAGAAAAAAGACCATTACTTAGGCCATGTTATCTCTGAGGAAGGAGTGGCAGTTGATCCTAACAAGATTAAATCCATCATGGATTGTCCTACTCAAAAGGATGTATCTGATATCAGATCATTTATGGGCCTATCATGATACTATAGGAGGTTCATAAATGGATTCTCCAAGATTGGTTTCCCAATCACCTCCCTTTAGAAAAATGGGGTTAAATTCGTTTGGACATCATAATGTGAAGAAAGATTTCAGGAGCTGAAATACCTTCTAACCAATGCGTCTGTACTGAATATTGAAGACCTAAACAAGGAGTTCCTTGTGTGTACAGATTCCTGCAAAGAAGGGCTTGGAGGAGTCCTTATGTACGAGGGACATGTGATTTTCTATGAATCCAAAAAATTGAATGAGAATGAAATCAATTATGTGACCCACGATATGGAATTGGCTGCCATAGTGCATGCTTTAAAAATATGGAGGCATTACCTCTTGGGTAGAAGATTTGTACTTATGACAGACCATAGTGGGTTAAGGTATTTGTTTGACCAACCAAAACTCAATGTGAGACAAGCTAGGTGGATGCCTCTCCTTAGTGAGTTTGATTTTGAATTCAAATATATCAAAGGAAAGGAAAATAGGGTGGTTGATGCCCTTAGTAGAAGTATGAAAGTAGTTCATTTGGCAACTGTAAGCACCAGTGAATCAGACATCAAAGAGAGAGTCAAAGTGCACAAGAAACATATGCACTTTTCAAGACCGTGACATCATACCTAAAGCAAGATCCCACAAGGATGAAGTATGAAGGCTATCAGATGCTTAATGATGGCCTGTTGACTTACAAGGGATGATTGTATATTCCAAATTGTGATGACTTGAAGATGTTCATAATGGATGAACTACACAAAATACCATGTATTGGTCATCTTGGTTATCAGAAAATGATCACGACCACCAGGAAATTATTTTATTGGCCCAGACTCAAAAGGTACATAGTTGATTACTTGGCTAAGTGTTTATAATGTCAACATGTCAAGGCAGGGCACTGACACCCAATAGGGTTGTTGCGGCCCCTACACATTCCTGAATGGAAATGGGAAACCATCTCCATGGATTTCATCACAGGATTACCAAGATCAACCAAATACAACGACACTATCATGGTAGTTGTGGACAAACTGAGCAAGGTTGTTCACTTCATACCCATCAAGTCAACTTGCAAGGCAATAGGTATTGCCAACATTTTCATGAAAGAGATATTTAGGTTGCATGGAATGCCTAAGGAAATTATATCCTACAGAGATACAATATTTACTTCAAACTTTTGGAAATTTATGTTTGTTGGTTTTGAAATAAAATTGCTCTTTAGTATAGCCTATCACCCTCAAACTGATGGGAAGACAGAGAGGGTAAACCAAGTATTAGAAGACATGTTGAGGATGCATGTAATGCATCAAACCAAGAAGTGGGAGGACTACCTACCACTGGTAGAGTTTTCCTACGACAATGGCTATCAAGAGTCATGAAAAATGAGCCCTTTTGAAGCCCTCTATGGAAGACAATGCAACATTCCAATCAGTTGGAACAACCTAGTAAACAAAGTTACAATCAGGCCAGATATGCTAAAGGAAATGGAACAACAAGTAATTCATATCAGAAAAAAATCTGAAGATATCCCATGATATTCATATCATATAATCATGGTCTATATCGGGGGTGGCCAATAGTAAATCCATCAGGAGTGGTTGTGCCTATGCTTGGTAAGAAACAAACACCACTTTCAAAAGTTGCTTCACATTTTCTAGTTCTGATAAGTATTTTCATACTTTGTGTAATACATTGGATGTGATGATTGAATTTATGTGTTTATGGTTAAGTCTTACAATGTTTTGTCAGTTAACAGAAATGATCATTTGCTTATATAAATTGTTGTATTTACTTGGCCTTTGATTTACCTTAGTTTAGCTGCTAGAGAGTTATGGAATGTGAATTTGTAGGAGATTCGAGGTAGGACTAACTAAAATGTCTAATTTATGTGGATCTTTTGAGTTTACCTTAGCGGTAATGTCAAGTTCAACTCTGTGGGAAAAATGGTGTTTCCTTCAAACTATCCACTCATTTTACCAAGGACTCATGCCCATGTCTTTAACCCATTTGCTACTAAAAGGATTAACACTTATCCCACAACAATTTCCAAAGGACCCATATGACCAGGGTCTAGGAACCCTGCAATAGTCTGAAAGGAGCTAGCCCCTTTGGCTTTGGGACTTTGGAACTTATGAATCCACAACCCATGAAAACAACTGAAGGTCAGAGTCATGAATAGATGAGGGTCATATATCTAGGGATCCAATGGAGACCTCCCTTAGTGGTTATATCAGACTTAGGAAGGGTAGTGTTAATCTCTTAGGTGAAGTTCCACTTTAGGAGAATAGGAGTGGTCTAGCGCAAAAATTCCCGAATTTTGGAAATGCGAAGTTAATATGGACCGTTGATAATAGATGGATATGTGTCACATATCAATGACTATCTGAAAGTTTAGGTATTTGGCGATATACAGATGCGCGAGTTTCTCTGGACAAATTTTGTGAGCTCATATTTTAGTGTGGTGGTGACCGTTAGTATTAGGTAGCCGGAGAGGTAGTGGTGGGCCCAGAGGGCCCATAGTGATAATAGTGGAGTTCATTCAATGTAAGGTGTACTAGGTTCACTATAGTATTAAATAATACCCACTATGGTAGTTAGATATAATAAATGTAAGAGGACTTACTAGAAGATTATACTTCTAGAAGGTTCCTTCTCTAGAATGTTCTTAGGTGGTTGGTAGCACTATATAAAGGGGATTAAGAAATGTAATGGGACATAGGGATGATTTTAAGGATGGAAATTTATTTTAAAATATAGAAACCTTGGCGAATCTTATTAATCCTTCATATGCCAACTATAAATATTTGGCAATATTTTTGTAAAAATATTCAAATTTCTAAGGATTTTATATAGTTTTTATAAAATTTTGGCGATTTTTAAGGTAAAATAATTTTATCCTATAAAATTTGGGCTAATCATTTTTAAAATAACGAATCTCATTTTTGGAAAAACCATGGAAAATTAGCCCATGAGCGAAATTTAGCCCCTAAAATCATCCATGATGGGACATGAAGAGAATTATTGTATTTGGAACTAAATCTCAATAGGAGGATGCCCCCTTGAAGAGGCAAGTGAACAAGAGAGGATCCCTTCCATAATATGATTTGTTGTATGGTGTTTCCCTACCCTAAGGGTTTGATAATAATAAATGAGATTTTGCATATTGTTCTTGTATATTTGTTTTGGTGCTTTTGTATTTAGTATTTGGTACTTAATCAGTGGTACCAAATACTAAATAAAAATTACTCACACTTAAGAGACTTATATGAACATTATTTTCCATTATTCTCCAGTACTAATGTGTTATTCAGATGATTTTTTCGATATGGAGGGATCTACATATTTAGATCCCCATGATCAATGTAGATCTTTCAAGCATCATTTTCAGTTGGTTCTTGAGTTCAGATATCTTCTGCATGGAGTTCACATGAGCACTTGGACATGGGACCCCGGTTTACAATGGAAGTTGGACTACTTCAGCATGTTGATTTTTATTTCTCCATGGGACCCTGATTCTCTAGTCTAATTCGACACTATGGTCCACACTTATCATGCGAACTTGGTATATGGTTGTACATCAAGAGTTGAGGATAATGATTTCATAAGGGGGATGGAATGTTAGGTAGCTAGAGGGGTAGTGGGGGCCCCAGAGGGCCTATAGTTATAATAGTGGAGGCCATTCAATGTAAGGTGGACTAGGTCCACTATAGTATTAAATGAGGCCACTATGGTAATTAGATATAATAAATGTAAGAGGACTTACTACAATATTATACTTCTAGAAGGTTCCTCCTCTAGAATGTTCTTAGGTGGTTGGTAGCACTATATAAAGGGGTTCAAGAAATGTAATGGGACATGAAGAGAATTATTGTATTTGGATTTGAATCTCAATAGGGGGATTCCCCCTCGAAGAGGCTAGTGAACATGAGAGGATACCTTCCATAATAGGATCCATTGTATGGTGTTTCCCTACCCTAAGGGTTTGATAATAATAGAGGAGATTTTGGATATTGTTCTTGTATATCTGATGTGGTTCTTTTGTGTTAGCGTCAGAAGTCACTCTTGGATTGCTTGCAGGAGCAAAGCCCAACGCCCATCAGTTTTATGTCACGATTGGTTTAATGGGGTGATCAAATGGGTAAAGACTCGAGAAGATAAAACATTAACTCAAGAAACTGGGGCTGGTATGTATGCGGCAAGGGAGGTCTTGATCCAACTTCTATCAGTGAATGAATTAAAGGGTGGTAGATAGAAGACTTGTGAGAAGGATGAACAAAACTACTTAGGGCGACAGGCCTTTGGGAGCTTTGAGGATGAAAAACTCAGAAGCCAATATCCTCTTGGTCTAGAGCTTCAAGGAGCTAAAGAGTGACTCGACTGGATCCTCCAATTCCAAGTCGTTCAGCACTACGAAAATAACAGGAACCGATTAGAAACAATGTAATTGTTACAGTGATTCGACCTACATCATCCTATAACGGCTACAACTCGACTGGATCCTCCAATTCTAAGTTGTTCTAACACAATATACAAGAGATGGAAAAGAGGTTGACATCCATAAAGTAAGAAGTCTCAAATTCCATATACATTAACCAGAGCGACCAGCGCTTCATCAAAACTTTACAATCGGGAGCCTTGCTCAACCATCGATCCTTTACAAAATACAAAGACTGAGTCTATATACTTAGGAAAATTCACCTAACAGAGGCATGTTCAGCCATCCAAGGTGTGGTGTCCCTTCAGCCAAATTCAGACAGATAATCCCTGTCAGACGCCACCTTAACTGCGCATGACTTCTGTAAGGGGAAGGTAGCTGAGCCATTAAGTGCTGGGCTAGCGTGCGCAGACTTCTCTATCTAGTTGAGGACTTCGGCATGGTTTCTTTGAAAAAATGATACAAAGGACCTTTTCGAGCAGACCGCTTGCCAGACCCTCCATTTCCCATATTTAATGAATGAAAGGAGGTTTCAATCACCTGTTCTTGCCTTCATTTACTCCAAGCGAAAACCAGGATCGAGATCACATCGAAAGACGCATGGAGATCACGATGATCCTTTCGATGACTAGCCCCGATGCCTTTAGCTCCTTTCTTTCCCCAAGTGGCCATGTGCTTGTCCCCAAGGTGCTTTCGACATTCATGAATGGGAAGGAGCTAATCCCTGCTTTCGAAATCGCGATGAGCGAAACACCGAGATGGCTCCAACTGGTGCCACGCGTCCCTCTGAGATCTGACGGTCCTGAAACTCACTCAGTGATATTGTGGGCCCGAGTCCTGGATGCTCCTGGCACTTCGCGCATCAGGAACATGATGGAGTTTCTCCTTGCGGCTTGGGGTCGCAATGGGTGAAACACCGAGAGGGATCAATCGGTCTCCGGGTGTCCACTTCAAATGAATGGCTAAAACTACCCCTTGATACTGCGGGCCCGACTTTGGGCACTATCAGCACTTCGGGGTTCAGGGCTTTGCGATACAGAGTGATATGGAACTTTCATCCTTCAAACTCGCGACTACCAAAAAGCCGACGCGACTGGATCTCGTGCAACGCATCCCTTGGATGGACGGCCGCTATACTTCCCTGCATACAGTATGAGTGCAATCCACTGCACTAACCTCTGTGCAACTTCGCTAACCGTGATTTCCCACCAACCATTGATCTATCCCTTTGGATGAATCCCGATCGTTAAAATCAGACTGCTCTCTCGCTTGATTTAAGCCCGAAATAGATTTCTTCTGTGAGCAGCGCCCAGCGCTCCTCGCGCCATTTGCAATCCTGAATACTCTTGTGCCTCGGACGAGAAATTTTACTAACATTTTGTATTCAATATTTGGTACTTAACAGTTAGAAATATCATGGCGAACAGTAGCCAATGGAGAGCCCAAAATTAGGATTTGAGATAGTTAGGAAAAACAAAAATTCGATGCCCCATCCCTAGAAAGGGTAATTAGGGGTTGGGTATGTTACAACTTCTGTGTGCTCAAATTTTAAAGTGGTGGTGACCATTATAAATATTGTGGCGAGCAGTAGACAATAGAGTGACAAGAATTAGGATTTGAGATAGTTAGGAAAAACAACAATTCGATGCCCCATCCCTAGAAAGGGACAAAGTCTGGGGTCAGGTGTGTTACAACTTCTCTATGCTCATAGACTTTGTCAATGAATCTGCAACATTTTACAAAGTGTCAACCTTTTCCTACAACACCTTCTTTTCTTCAACCATGTATCTCACAAAGTGATATTGAACATCAATATTCTTTGTATTCAAATGATAAGCATGATTTTTTTCTAGGAAGTTTTCACTTTAATTGTCACAATATAATCTCGTTGCTTGTTGTACCAACCCAATACCTGAACACAATCTTTGTAACCATATTGATTCCTTTCTTGCATGAGTGGTTTCCATGTATTCAACTTATATATTTGAGAGTGCCACTACAACATGTCTTTTTCTCATCCAACGAATTGCTCCTCCAAATAGGTTAAACACATACCCACTTGTAGATTTTCTATGATCCAGATATCCAACCCAGTCTGCATCAACAAACCCATGTATGTCCAAAAATCTATCTATATTTTTCTTCCTTGGTAGTGTAAATGTGTTGAACCTGCATAGAATAGATCTAGATAAACAATAATACACACATTTTCAAAGAGAATTGGAAAAAGAAGAAGAAGGAGAGAAATAATGAAAGAATTTTCATTAACCGTATTCCACACTCAAAGAGTGAATAATTTACAATATATATAGGATACATGAGTAAATAATGAGCCATAGTGGTGGTCTAGAGTGATCTGGAAACGCACCAACAGTTACAGGAGTAAATTGCCACCTAGTCTAGTCTATCAGGCATTTACGGGAGTGAGTTGCCACCTAACTGAGTTAACTAGTCAACTAGTCTTCATTTAACTGACTGAACAAAGAGTAGTGAGGATTTAACTCAAGAAATCAAGGGTAATACGCCATTCTAGTGATGATCCCAAGGCAAGTGCAGATTAGTTGGTGATGATCCCAATGTTGCAAGGTGATAAAACCAATGCAGCATCTAAACTCAACTCAACTAGTCAAATTGAAGTGTCAACTAAAAGAGAATATTCTCCAAGTGGAATATTCTCTCCTAAATATAGGAGACTAGGTAATGACTAATTATGACTAAAAAACAA
>JASDQU010108773.1:60583-84685 GCA_032191745.1 Picea mariana | reverse complement strand
ACAATGCATAAAAAAATAAAATGGGAAGGAACAATAAGCAGTTGCTAAGCAACCTTGTCCTTCACTCCAAGACTAACTTGCAACTATGCAAGTTTGTGCTCGTTGAAGATTTTGTTGAATATGTAGATGTCTGAATGGATCTGATGAAGTATATGCACCATTGATATGTCCACACATATCCACTTTATCTTCTTGTAATGAAGAATATACAAATAAATTTTGGCTAGAACTTTGAAAACCGTGCAGTCGTTTCCAGAAAAATGTTGAAATTTTGTTGATTTTAAAATGATCATAAATTTACTTTCCGTACTCCATTTTGGACGATTTGTTTTTTGAAATTGGATATTTTCCTGAGAGAAATTCAAATATCCGATTTGTTTCTGCAACTTTAGCTCAGAAAATATCATAATGGAGTTTGATGTGCGCGGCTCTCTTTTTGTCTAATGAGATGCATGCATTGTGCATGGAAAAGTGTCTGGATGTGACTCTTGATATGCATGCCATATATATTCCACATGAATTTTAGAAAAAAAATCTGAAATGGAGTAGACATCATCTTCAATTATTGGAAAACAAATTTCTGCAAAAACTTTTGTAGAAGACTCTTCATAATAAGAGACTTGATCTTCTGATTACTTCTCTTCTAGCTCTATTTGTTCAACCTTGTGCATGAAATATTCACAATATTTATTCCCAAATAGAACCTCCAATATGGTCCATAATTCATTTGGAGTGAATTCTTGTGTGACATCACATACTTGGAGGAGAATTTCAGGAGAAATAAAATAAAGGATACATCCTATGCAAATATCTTGTCTATTGAGAAAATCATTTTTCTCATCGGCAAAATCAGGCTCTACTTCCATTGCCATATTTATTTGGTACAAGCCTCTACATCTGAGAAGAAGCATAATATTGGGCTTCCATTCCAAATATTTATGAGGTGTGAGAAGTATTTCTGGTGAATAATCCATCTTTTTGTTGTCTTCAATCTTTTGTACCTGCAAAACAATTTTGGTGTAGTTTTTGCTTAGTAGTCCATCGGCTCTAATACCATGTAAATGTGTTGAACCTGCACAAAATAGATCTAGATAAACAATAATATGCACATTTGCAGAGAGAATTAGAAAAATAATAAGGAGAGAAAGAATGAAAGAATTCTCATTAACCATATTCCACACTCAAAGAGTGAATAATTTACAATATATATAGGATACATGAGTAAATAAAGAGCCATAGTGGTGGTCTATAGTGATCTGGGCACACACGAGTAGTTACAAGAGTAACTTTCCACCTATTCTAGTCTCTCAGGCAATTACGGGAGTGAACTCCCACATAACTGAGTTAACTAGTCAACTAGTCTTCATTTAACTGACTGAACAAAGAGTAGTAAGCAGTTAACTCAGGAAATCAAGGGTAATGCGAAAGTCTGGTGATGATACCAAGGAAAGTGCACATTAGTTGGTGATGATCCCAATGTTGCATGGTGATAAAACCAATGTAGCATCTAAACTCAACTCAACTAGTCTAACTGAAGTGTCAACTGAAAGAGAATATTCTCCAAGTGGAATATTCTCCCCTAAATAAAGGAGACTGTATAATGACTAATTATGACTAATAAACAAGGAAAAAACTTAGGAAAAATAAATCCTAAGTGTGTGTGAAGTAACTCCAAAAGGTAGCACAATCCATAACTGGTAGTGCCACACAAATACCTGAAGACCCTCTTTACTGATGCCCAATGCTCCTTCCCTGTTTTTGACATATACCTTCTCAAAACTCCCACTACATGTGCAATGTACAGTCTAGTACAAACCATTGCTTACATCAAACTGCCAACTACACTAGCATACATAACATGGGACATGTCCTCTTCTTATTCCTGTGTCTTGGGACACCGATCTGCATATAACTTTACACCTGTAGAAATAAGAACCTTGACCAGTTTACTTCCATTCATATTAAACCTATGCAATAACGTCTCAACATATTTTCTCTTATTCAACAAGAGTTTTGTGTTTGCATGATCTCTTTTAATCTCCATTCCCACATTGAATTTAGTAGCACGAGATCCTTCATTTCAAATTTTGAGGATATTTGTGATTTCACCTCCTTGATAGCATCCATGTTATTTCCTACCAGCAACATGGCATCAACATACAACACTACATAAATCAAGTGATTACCAACCTTCTTGGAATATACATAGTGATCAACGCTGCTTCTCACAAATCCCAATCCAAGGATATATGTGTCAAACTTTTGGTACCACATCCTAGGTGATTGCTTCAGACCATATAGTGACTTATTTAGCTTATAGACCAACTCTTTCTTTCCGTTCACTACAAATCCTTATGGTTGCTTCATGCAGATTTCTTCTTCCATATCCCCATGTAGGAATGCTGTCTTCACATCCATCTGTTCCACTTCAAGATAAAAAGAAACAGTAGTGGATAAAATAAATCTAATAGAAGTTAACCTTGAAACAAGAGAAAAAATCTCACCAAAGTCAATTCCCTCTACCTGGGAATAATCTTTTGCTACTAACCGAGATTTTTATTTCTCCATTATTCCTTCTGCATTAAACTTCTTCTTAAACAACCATTTTCTACTAACATTTTTTCTTCCAACTGGCAGCTCAACTAGATCTCATTCCCCATTCTTATCCAAGACATCCATTTCTTCAACCATGGCCTTCTTCCAGAGTTTACTATCCTATAAATTCACTGCTTCCCTGACAATTTTGGGATCATCATCAGTAATAGATAAACAAAAATTAGAATGAAAATCAGGTGGACTATACCTTTCTGGTTTCCTTCTTTACCTCATTGATCTCAATACTGGGGTATGAGTTTCTTCTTCTGCTGCTTCATCTTCTTTAGTTAATTTAGATTTTGCATCATCCAACTCAAACTTTATTTTCTCGGGTTCTTCTTGCCTTGGTAGGAATTCTTGCTTGGGAACATCTTTCACCTCTCTATAAAAAACATCCCGACTGCAAAAAATCTTATTAGTTTCTTCGTTCCAAAGATTATAACCTTTCACACCATCTTTATAACCAATAAAGATACACTTTTCAACTTTATTATCCAACTTACTCCTATTTTCCTTTGGAACATGTACATAAGAATCAAAACGAAACACTCTGAGATGTTCAAGAGATGGTTTCCTACGAGTCCATACCTCATGTGGAGTTTTATCATGCAACACCGATGAGGGTGATCAAATGAATGGGTAACATGATGTACCCATTGCCTCTGCCCATAATTCATGTCCCAACTCGACACCACTAAGCATGCTCCTTGATTTTTCCACCAGTGTCCTGTTCATCCTTTTTGCAACTCCATTCTATTGAGGTGTGTATGGAGTAGTCTTTTTCCTTGCTATACGACACTTCTTACAGAATTCTTCGAATTCATTTATGTATAATTCTCCACCATTATCTGTCCTTAATCCCTTTATTTTCTTCTCTGTATGATTTTCTACCAGATCCTTAAACTCTTTGAATTTATCAAATACCTCGGGTTTCTTTCTAAGAAAATAAATCCATGTGTTCCTTGAGAAATCATCTATGAATGGAACATAATACACAGATTTACCTAATGATGGAACATGCACAGGTCCAAACACATCACTTCTAAGATACCCTTTGCTCTTGTAGAGCCATATGGGAATCTTACTCAATTATGTTTACCATATATGCAATGTATGCATAAATCAAAATCCAGAGTGCAATTAGACATACCTTCAACCATACCTTTATTGTGTAGTGTTCAAAGGCCCTTTTCTCTAATATGCCCCAGTCTTTGATGCCACAACATGATCTTCTTTCCATGGATAATATTGGTCTTGTTTTCTTTATTTATTTTCTCAGGGACAACAGAACTGTTACACCCATCAGTTTAAGTGATTCCCAACAACTTGTATAGAGTTCCACACTGAACTCCCCTCATCAACACCATTTCTCCTCATACCATTTTTCAATTTCCCTTTCCAAATACTGTATCCACACTTGCATCATCCAACTTGATTATAGATATTAGGCTCCCGGCTAGTTTTGGAATGTGAAGAACCCCAGGGAGAGTTCTAATCCTTCCATATTTTAGCAACAACTTAACCCTTCCACATCCCATGATTGTGGTTGTCGAGTCATCTCCTAGGAATACATCACCACCATCGTATTTTTCATATTCACAAAACCACTACCTGTGAGGAGTCATATGATATGACGAACCTGAGTCAATCAACCATACACCACAATATGCATGTGTACCTATAGATTCCAAGTAAACATCGCCTCCTTCTTCAGTGGAGGTTTTCACCTTTGTGAAAGAGGCATTATAAGATCCCTTTGGTTTATCAACCTTCTTAGACTTGCAATCTTTCTTAGTGTCCTACTTTACCACACTTCCATCATTTCCTCAATTATTTTCCTGGAGAATTAGATCTACCTTTAGATTTATATCCCTCCCCCAAATAATTATCAGGATTCATGTCTTGGGTATGACCTCTTACAAACAAATCATCTGTGCTCTGACCATCCATGCTTTTCTTCCTCATCTCTTCAGATAAAAAGGATGCAACTACATCCTCATACTTCAATGTAGATTGAGTGGTACTTCCAATTTCTACAACCAGATTATCCCAAGAGTCTGGAAAAGAACATAAAAAAGTAATACACTTATCTTCTTCTGCAATTGTAATATTAATAGAGCCAAGTTGACTTGCCAAAGTATTGAAGGCATTTAGATGTTTTTTCATTGAATCTACATATTCCATCCTAGGACGATACAACTTCTTTCGAAGAAAAAACTTGTTTACCAGGGACTTTAATTGATACAAATTCTCTAACTTATCCCATAGTTCCTTGGCTGTAGATTCTCTCGATACATTCAACAACATCAAATCTTCTAGGAAGAGTAGAATAATACTCCTTTCTCTTCTATCCAACTTATCCCAATCTTCCTTCGACATACCAATAGGTTGTAAACTAGTAGTTTGTGTACCATAAGATTGTGTACCAGTAGATTGTGTGCCAATAGACTACGTACCCATAGGATGTGTACCAGTATCCACGATGATCCATTTTTCTTTGTCTAAAAGAAGTTCCTCCATCTTGAGCTTCCATAGCTTAAATTTTTTAACATTGAACCCATCTATCTCAATTCTAGAAGAGCTCACCATTCCTCTTTCTACACTTGAATCACCACAGCAAAATCTCTCACTGAACCCAGGTTTATCACAGACCCAAGATAAACTTGATCTATCAAGACCAATCCAAACCCTCAGTAACAAAGGAGTCACCCTGAAGAAAAAAATGGATCTGATACCACATGTAAGTTTTAAACCTGTGAATTAAAGTAATGCATACAAATTGTTAAGAAAAACATAAATTAATCAATGGCTCATACACATAGTACATAGATATTTACGTTGGAAAACCTTAACTGGGAGAAAACCAGCCTTCCTTGGTACCGCACCTTTCAATTCTTTATTGTATTAATTTCACCATTCAAAATACAATATATACAATATTTTAGGTATTTTTTAGCTACCAAAACCCTAATCCCTTAACTCGGGATTAATTTAGAAAACCGCTAAAAATAACAAAATCTGCCTAAAAAAAAATTTGGGGCACTGCCCTAAACCTTGATGGCTCCAACCTACCACCCAAATATGAATGTTGTGTGTAACCAGGGTGGGCCAATCCTGGCCCCCCCTGGGACCCCCATAGGAAAGGGCCCCACACACATGACACAAAGGATGAAGGAAGTTGGGATCGTCAGGCACAATTATTGAATCTGAGTCGCCCACACACACACATGCAAAGAATATAACACATACCCAACACTATAAGGCCTCTAGAGCGTTGCATTATCACCTGGTTTTAGTGGAATATTCATCTCACCTAAGTCTATAGATATCCCCTTCATCTCTGAAAATGTCATTGGGAATAGCTTTTGGTATTCTCGTAGTAAGTATGCAATATTCTCTACTGTCTCATCACTCCAATAATCTCCTATCTGCACAAACTTTGGATTCTCTGTTGTGCCAATGTTTACCTTTTGTGTCTTTATTGGTTGTGTGTATGTGAAAAACTTGATATCTGGCCCTTCTACTGCTCATTCTCCTTCTATTTCATGTACTTGTACATTTCTAGGATCTTCTTCATCATGTTCTTCCTTAACTACATTGTAGCACTCCAATAACTCGTGGACATTTATATTGGCTCTGTGCGCACTACAAATGGATAATACCTCCATCGTTCCTTATTCAAATAAAATATTACTTTGAATATCATGTAACACAGAATCTATTGATGGATATTCATGTTTGAATGCGAACGTGACTTTGAACCTATGGATCAACTCTTCCCATCTTGTCGTCTCCCTGTGCATTTCCAATTCCAAATACCAGTTCTTTGGAATTGTGTCCAGTGTGTGTATAGATCTGTGTGACCATTCTATCTCTGGTACTGAATTCCATAAAACCCTACATTGCTCAACATGGCCTGCTAGGTCACTCTCTCCTAGTATATTGTTTTTCAACGTCTTCTTCCTCAACACCAAACCTTATTTGCATGAGTCTGTTGCATTGTGGCCAATATTTTATCTCGTCTCTATGTGTAGCCCACCATCTAGTTGGAGTCGCCTTTCAGACAACATCAAGTGATAACAACCTTTTTTGTTTGAGTACCTATAATTCAAATTCCTTTACAAACATGCTTATATCAATTAATCCATCATACTTGGGTGGATCACACAACTATGTTCCAATATAGTGCAAGGATCAGTTTATGCTTGCACATCGTCTAGTTGACACTTCATGCATCCTATGTTTCCAATACTTTAGACCCACTTTTGAATATGATGCAAAAAAAATAATACTTCTCCAACTCAGTGCACCATCCACTGTCAAGTTGACATAAACCTCCATCCATCCAGTCATGTTATCTAAATTGTCAATGTCATTCACTCTTGTTGGCTCTATGTATCTTTTTCCTTCTGATGGGTTCAAGGGTGCAATAAATTTCAAATATCCAACCTTAAATATCATTTCCTTCATTTTCAATTTAATGATTTCTTGGTTATTAAAATCCTATTCCAGTCCCATCAATGTTGGATATGGCTGACTGTCATTGACAATCTCAATAACTTCAAACTCTCCCATATTGGGCACCCCATCTATGTTCACAGGTACTGTTGTAGACTAATCGAGACTATTTTGTGTTGATTTGTGAGACTTAACTGAACAAGAGACCATACTAACTTGAGTTTTCCCATCATCTCCCAAGTCTACTTAGGTAAAACATTCACGTTGGATCCCAAGTCTAAGATAAAATTATCCACATTGTACTCCCCAATCTGAGCACTGAATCTGAATTCTCCCTTGGTTCTCTTCCTGATCAATACATGATTTACCATCCTTTGGGTGATAGGAGTTTCCCTTCCCCTTGTACAGTGATCAATCCTTTCATAAAATCTACTCAACGTAGTTTCATCTTTCATTATCTTTACACAACTCCTGAAGAATTATGTTAGCGTGCTTACCTTTTCTATTGGTCTCTCTGGCACATCATGATCTTCTATATGAGGCACAGATGATGTTGGTGCTCCCCCATCCTTTCCAAGTAAATATGTTCTTGCTCTCTGATATGTAATCCTTTCCTACTGAGGATCAAAGGTTGGCATAGGCCATGTTGAATTCCTTACCCATTTCTTAGTCTTCTTTCCTTGATTCATCATATCAGCCCCTAGTCTAGCTCCTCCGCTTGTAACAATTGTTATTCTTGGTCCTTCATTCCATTTTTCAGTTGATATCTTCTGCACATTATGATTTTGATTCTAGTTTTGGTTACCTGTGGCCTGCCATTTCACAACTAGTTGAGGACAATATTTCATCCGATGGTCGAGTGCTCTGCAATATGTGCACGTTGTACACATAGTTGGATAATCGCAAGCCAAGTATCTAGGTTTATTACAGTTATAACATATAATCGGTCCTCTTCCTCCTCTACCACAATTTCCTCTGCCTCGACCTCTACCAAAGTTTCCTCTATTCCATGGATTTAAACCTCTTTGATTTTTATATTGTTGATCACCCCCTTCTGTTGCATCATTATCTTCCTGGACCCTATACATATCTAATTTTCATTCCCTCATAAAGTCGAACTTATGGAAAACCTTCTCTTCATGTCCCACAGACTTGCAAAAATTTCAAAACAAGTTCCTTGGTGTACTTGAATACTTCTATAGTAATGGACACTTAGTGGGATGATGGTCCCATTTCTTACATATCTCACAATACCCTCCTAATGGTAATGGATTATGTGCTCCAGTTGCTAAATATTGTAGGAATGTTGGACATTAATCCTTGTGATGGCCTTTAGTTCGGTACTTGGTACACCAAATTTCTTCTCGTTTCTCCTTCTCTTTTGTAAGTTCATCCAGTTGAATCATCAATGCAACCAACTGTGTCTGAACTTGTGCCATTCCTCCACTATATCCTACTGGATATGACTCTAATTTCATTGCAATTTCCAACGTCTCAGGTTGCGACGTAACGTTCTATTGAATCAATGGCCTACAAATGTGTGGTAGAAGCCCTGCAATGCACCATTCTTAATGTTTTTGATATGGGATCTGGAAATTCATTCTACCCATTACATCCTTAAATCTTTGATCAAAATCACATACTGACTCTGTTTTTACTTGTTTAATATCCTTCAGTTTTGTGATGTACTGTGACTTTGACTTTGTCTTCTTGAACTATTTCAACAGTGCTTGCCTTATCTCTGCCAAAGTCTTGGCCTGTCCTATAGGTGTGATACTCTACAACTTCATATACCATACTAGTGCACGACCTATAAATGTTCTCACTAATTTTGCAATCTTCACAGCCTCATCTTCTACATTCTTAGCGGCCCAAATTGTTTCATAGAAAAACATATGTTGTTCTAGATCCTTTGACCTCATTCCCTAAAACTTGGGTATCCTAAGAGTATTGTCTACTCCTGTCATGTTTCTTTGTGTAGTCCCTCCTCTTGGTGGTTCTATTTGACTCAAGTTCTGACTCCAACTCTACGCACTACTTCTGTTTTTCTGATTGCTACTACTTCGTCCTCCCTGGCTAACTACAATGGATTTTGAAAAGCTTCAACTATTATCTATGATTGTGGTGATGCACATAGGGTCATGGATTCGACACGGGACTCATGATGAGTAGGACTTGATGAATCTTCTATTACTGGACTTAATTGGAACTCTTTTTCTTCTCCTCCTATATATGGTATCTCCATGATTCAGACTATTTCACAAGGTTCTCTCCCCTCTGGATCACTGTGCGGTTCTTACGAGGAAAATCTCTCTATGTCTAGGGGTAAACCACAACAAACGGAAATGAATGAAGAAATCAACTTTAATATAAAGTATTCTATATAATCAAATATGCTAGCAAGACAAGATAAAATTTTTACCTTGTCCAGACGTTCGATGAAGTCCATTGTTGAGCACTTGACCCAAAGCAATATACCTGCAACTAATCCTCAAAAACCAAGAAACGCAAGCATATGGTGATAATAGAAAATGTTAGGAAATTCAATAACATAATCCATCAATATTCATAACAAATATTCCCATAGAATAACAATTCAAATATTCACAAGATATTAATTGGACAAGAAAAGAGTATTTCTATTAAGATGTAATCAACAGAAGTGAATGAGTTACAAACTTCCATGTCAGCACGGTTCGGAACCGAGAAACTAATTTCCTTCCATCTGGGCCTCCACCACTTCAATCCTCCACCAAAGGCAAGCTCATGTAAGAGATACAATGAGGTTCTCAATCAATAAGGGAAGAGCTTGGGGGCTGAACAATGTGTTCATAATTAAAGGGCAAAGGGATGCAGACTCAATTTGAAGTGAATAATTTCTCCAGAGTAAATTTTCTCTCAAAGTTGAATTCTTTTCTCCTCTTTTACATAGCTTGGTTTTGGCCCATTTATATCCTTCAAGTTGAACTCAAGGGCCGAGTCGTAACGTTCCCAGTATATGGAAGGCCAAGGATCATTGATCTCATGACGTGACATGGAAACCTGGTACCATTTTTTAATTTTGGGCACAAATCTCGATGTACGCAGGATGTAGTGGTGAAACCTACATATACACATGTTGTAATATAGGAAGGGCATGTATATGTGGAAAAAACATGTTTTTATCTCTGGGATTTGCAAAAAAGGGATTTCAAGTCTACATAGGGAAATGGAAAAAGGCCATCTGTGCAAGATTGCATGAGGTGAGGAAAATATTGATATAACAAATGCCCCCTAATGTGTGAGGTCAAAGGAGTATCTGTGATGGCCTAAATACATTATAAAAACCCATAAGTGGAGTAATGGGGACCCAAGTGGAAGAACTAGTTGCTCATTACAATCTGTATTGACTTTGCACACATGGCTGCCAATTTGAATTATATTGCAGATCCATGTGAAAATATACCAAACAGTTTTCCATGGCCATGAATAGGAAATACAAAGGTGGCTAGATTCCAAAGGATGTCATAGTGACAAACAAGGGCAGTAAATCCAGTCTCAAAATCAATATGAAGATATCTGTATGAAATGGAGTAAAATCTGATCTCCTATGATCATTGAAGTCACATAGGTACTGGTCCAATGAAAGGTAGCAACAACTCTGAAAAATATGCAACTATAAAATGATGTATTCAAGTCTTCTACACAATACACCAAAGGTCCAAGTCTACATCGTGTGAATAAAGGAGTTGAGGTCGAACATAATGAGACTTCATTTGATTACCGGTCATCGAGGTATACCGTTAACAAATGTGAGACAGCCTACCGATAATGAAATTAGGTATCAAGGCACCAATTAAATTCTTACAGGTGTGAATAAAGGATTCGGGGTCAAACACTTGAAGAATTCATCAATCAGGAGACATTGATGTAATCCCAACTATCGATGGCGAGAGAAATTACCAATAATGACTGCAAGACTCTAGGTACTCATAGGACTCTAGGTCTCATGTCCATAATAGATGAGTTGAAGTCAATGGAAGGAGACCCAATGAAAGGAGAGCATTAAGGCATCTCTCATCATTCATCATGAGGTACAAAGCAGGAGCTTGATGATTTGGAGGAAATCGGACGAAGAACATGTTCACGAACCAATGACCCTGTGCACATTTTGTGTGTGCCAAGTGCAAGTGGTACACGAAAAAGACCCTCTAAATAGCAGCCAATGAGGAAAATTGTTGACAAAGGCGAGGAAACCACCAATAAGGCTAATGGAATCCAAGACATTGCATGAATCCTAATGTGTGAATAGATGTCTTTCCATCGAACACAAGGGAAACCACCCAATCAATGACCAATGATGAAATGTCGATTTTTGGGTTGAAGGTTACCTACCAATGAGGAAATTAGGACCAGGGTGCGCAATAAACTACAACTTCATGTGATTCTGAGACAAACTGAGGGTGTGGACGACATGCAAAGTCAAGAGTTCTGAGGAATTGTCAACACGGGTTGATAAACATCCTTTGAAAAAGAGCATGAGACATATAGAAGACTCTGGTAACATAGACTCAATGATGAAACTTTGAGATGCATGAGGCATCAATCAAAATATCCATAGGGACTGGAAGAGTAACCAGTTGGAGGAGTAAACTCTATGTAACGAGCTCATCTTTCTTAGGTCATGTTAAACCCACAATTATGATGACAAGTGGACTCAAAAATTTTGTGCTATGTTCAAAGGAGACACAATTGTTGCCAATATAAGATAATACTCCCTTCCCGCCTGTTGTTTTTTGTTTTTTCATAGTCAAATGAATTCTATGATATAGAGGATGAAATGAGTGTTGCAAGTAAGAAAAACTAGTTCCAGCAATGGAACATACCTATGCTCAATGCAAGGAAGTGCATGCGGGAGATGGACACTCAGGGGAATGTTCCCTCCTGGGTATAGGGTTTCATGCTGTGAAGGATATAAACAAGTCTCTTCTTGGTTGAGGATGCAAATTGTTGAGGTAAACGGTTTATAACACAATAGGCTCAATACTGCAAGCAAGGGCATGAGATGCAATCACAACTTAACGCCAAAAAATGTCCTTTTTCGTAATCTTAGTCTACATGGTTTGAAAAAGGGATAAACTTCCACCAAATAGACGTCCTTTAAAATCCAATATACGAGTGTGAAAGAGACAAATTCACTCAGAAATATTTTCATTTTTGAAGACAAGTCAGAAAAGAGATTAAATCGGACTCATTGAGAGGTTTCTAGGCGGCATGTCATGGGGGAGGCCAAGGCTCTTGCGTAGGATTTCTGTGAAAGGTCAACATCTTACGAATAGCTGACACAAGCTTGGGAAAACCCAAAGGTCTCCAAGTTGAGGAGGGTTGAGTGCTAGGGGATGTTACCTTCTCCATGATATATCAAATAATGTCTCTTACTTGAAAGGACATAAGAGGAGGCATTGGATACCCCACAAGACCAAGACCATCCTAGTCAAAGGGAACCTCTCGAGTACTTGGAGGGAGGGTACTCTAGGAGAGTAAAACTCTCTCTTGTTCAAAAGGTGCAGTACTAGAAATGCTAATGACATGGTTGAAGGACGCATCACCCTCCAAAAGGAGAGTTGGATTGACCCAAGATTGGATCGGTGCGACCAGTTCTTCAACCGTAGGTTGAATAGGATGCATGGAAACAAGGCTAGGAGATGCATCGCCCTAAAAAATGGGAGTGTGGTCAGGTGATGATTTCATCGGCATGAATTTCATGTCAATCAAAGGAGAAAAAGAATGTGGGGAAACCACATATGACTCAGAACCTGAAGGGCCCCCAAGTGAGAACCACGCTTCCAGTATCCCAACAGTAGCAGGACACAAATGAGTAAGGTGATCTCCTTTGCAAGTCCTACAAAGGAACTTGGGCTTACACCTAACACATCTAGGCTTTTGAATCATATGACTGCCTTCAATGTCATTTACAATGGTTGAAGACATGCTCTCAACGTGACTGGCAGAGGCTGGAGGTTCATCTCCCACATGATGTACAGAGGTTGGAGATGTGATATTGATATGACTCATGGCAACTAGAACTATGCCCCCAGCATGACTAGCAGCAGTTAGTTTCTAGTCTACAATGTGACTTGCATAGGTTGTCGACCAATTTCCAACATGACTAGCAGTGGTTGGTGATGGAGCTCCAGTATGATTGGCAATGAATGGACTACCAGTGATGGTGAGTTCTGGCATTTGAGACCAAGGTACTGGGAAATATTGTTTTTGAGACCCTGTCCCTATCCGGAAAGGTAGTAAAGGTAGTATCCTCCACCTAATTGATCCATAGAGGTTTATACAACCATCATCACTTAATCAAATGTGTGCGAAGAGACAAAAGTATGATAAGGATTGTTCAAGTGAGGATATATGTTTTCCCCATGTAAAGGGGTTATGTGAAGAGGGTATCTTGTACCATAAAACTAGTTCCTTCTATATGAAATACCTAAGGATATATGTGGACCCGCCATGGGAAAAGTTTTCGTAGGAACTGGCATGGCAGATGAATGATACACGAATGGGGTGTAATAATTAGAATAACCACCCATTTGAGTATTGGCTCCTAAAAAAACATGGCTAGGACTGGATCCGTAAGAGGGGAAGTTCCAACCTCCCACGGTGAGAGTTGGTAGAGGGACATGAATCCTATCAAATGAATACATAGATGGCAGGGCCATGTGCCCCCGGATCCAAAACTGGGATTCACATAAGTGGGCTAGGGATAGGATGGAAAGGGTGAAGGCATTTTTGGCATATCAATAGGAAAATGAAAAGAGACCCAAGGCATGGACTGAGTGTCATAATGTTGCATACCATTATCAAAAGTGAACATATTTGTCCCCATGAAATGAGTGAACATCATGGGGGGGTAGCGGTAAAGGAGGGATCCATAGGAACTCCACTATCCATGATAATGACAACTCAAGGAATGGTATAAAATCTCAAAGGTCTACTAATAATGAAAGAGCACACCAAAAATAATCAAACGACCAATATGCATACAAACAGGATAAAGTGGTTGAAAGGGACCTCCCTCTCTAACGTAGGTACTCCTCGCCCAACGGGGCCCTGAGACTCTGCTGCTAAAGATTGGAGGAAAAAAAATCAGTTATAAGGGCCCTCGTGGGCTTAACAACCAGTTGGTCAAATCCCTCCGGAGAATTATTCCTCCATAAAGGTTGTGTGTTGTTCGACCCTTATCTGACCCAGGGTACCTACAGAATAACCCCTACAAGTAACCTATGTGGTACCTAATTCAAGAAACTAAGGAACCACAGTATAACTGATGCACATACGAACAATTGTAAGTCATGTCCACCGTATGAGCAGGGTAGCAAATTTTGAAACCTTGAAAGCATCACCTCTCACATAGGTAAGGGCACTAGCAAGATCCCCATATACGAATAGATCCCAATAAATATATCTGATGCTAAGAAGCTATTGAGGGGATATCCCTTCAACCAACCTCACATGACCTCATGCTTAACTTTGGTGTAAGTGGAGCCTCCTGATATTACTGATTATACAATGGATTTCTCCACTCCCTTAGTCAAACACATATGTTGATTTAATAGCCTTAAAAAATTTTATTCACAAAATCCTATTCCAAGGCTCTAAATCCTAAGCTAGTTTGTGCACCCTAGAAAATAAAATTGTTACTAATCAATTTTAAATTATAGTATTACTTTTAATGGCATTTCTTACTCAAAAGGTGCGGTTGTGAAACTAGTGATGTTATGACTCAACAAGTAAAATAAATGAATATGAATTCAATGCAAAGTCCTAACTTCAAATTTTCAATAAATGATATGCTTTTCAAAAATGCAATTCTCAATTTAGTTTTTCAATTCTAAATAAAATGCAATCTTTCTTTACATTCACTAAGATAAATGATAAAGACTCAAAAGATCAAAATGCCAACAATGTAAAATGCCTATTTTTTTTGTATTTTCAATATAATAAAATGAAAATGCAAGGACTGAACAACAACTTGATATAAAGACTCTACTATGTGTAAATAGACACAAACCAAGTAGGATATCAAGAAGCAAAACAGCCAACCCAATATGTAAGGACAATCAAATGAAAAAGATGATGATAAAGGAACCACCCAAAAATTCAACCAAAGATAGGTTTCCTGTCATTCCATAGACACTCAATAGTCACAAAAGAGACCCAAGAAGACTCGGAAATCATCAAAACCTACCCAAAAACCACCAAACCCAGCAACCAAGCAACAAAGGTTGATGTACGTGATTGTTCAAGGGAAAAGCATGTATGTACGCATCTTACAAAAGGACATCACGTGTATGTACACGATTGTCAAGAAAAAAAATGCGTAGATGTGTCAAAACACATCCAGGCTAAGGAGAAGGCTAAGAAACTTAGACTCGGAGTGAACATAGGTTTTCAATCAATCATACGACAATAAACTCAATATAAACGAGAGAAATCTAAGGAGAAAAACACTCCAAACCCCGAAAAAAAATATTTTATCACCAGTATGGTTGCCAATTATGTTACGAGGAAAATCTCTCTATGGCTAAAGGTAAACCACAACAAACATAAATGAATGTAGAAATCAACTCTATTCTCAAGTATGCTATATAAAAAAATATGCTATCAAGACAAGATAAAAGTCCTACCTTGTCTGGACGTTCGATGAAGTCCATCGTTGAGCACTTAACCCAAAGCAATATACCTGCAACTAGTCCTCAACAACTAAGCAACACAAGCATATGGTGATAATAGACAATGTTAGGACATTCAATAGCATAATCCATCAATATTCATAATAAATACGCCCATGGAATAACAATTCAAATATTTGCAAGATATTAATTAGACACGAAAAGAGTATTTCTATTAAGATGTAATCAACAGAAGTGAATGAGTTACAAACTTCTGTGTCAGCATGGTTCGGAACCAGGAAACTAAGTTCCTTCCAGCTGGGCCTCCACCAAAGGCAAGCTCATATAAGAGAGACAATGAGGCTCTCAATCAATAAGGGAAGAGCTTGGGGGTTGAACAATGTGTTCAGACTTAAAGGACAAAGGGATGCAAACTCAATGTGAAGTGAATAATTTCTCCAGAGTAACTTTGCTCTCAAAGTTGAATTATTTTATCCTCTTTTCCATAGCTCTATTTTGGCCCATTTATAGAATTCAAGTGGAACTGAAGGGCTAAGTCAGAACATTTCCAGTATATGGAAGGCCAAGGATCATTGATCTCATGACGTGACATGGAAACCTGACACCATTTTTTAAGTTTGGGCACAAATACCGATGTACGGGTGTTGTACTGGTGCAACTTGCATATACGCATGTTGTAATATAGGAAATATGCATATATGTGGAAAAATCATTTTTTTAGCTCCGAGATTTGCAAAAAAGGGATTTCACGTTTGCATAGGGAAATGTAAAAAGGCCCTCTATGCAAGATTGCATGAGGTGAGGAAAATCTTTCTATAACAGCGGCTCTCCTTTCCCAGCACCAGTCTTTCACCTCTTGTAACTCCTTCCTCCACACAATACTCCAAACTCATATTTTTCCTCTGGTATACCCTCTTCTTGTATCCTGAGTCCCTTCCTCCCTCTTCATTGCTTCCTTCATTCTCTCATGTTAGCATTCAAGTTTCATTATCATCTTATGCTTGTCACAAAATAGCATGTTTATCCGCATACCTAATGATTTCAAGAACCTCCCATGAGGAACTTTGAAAAATTCCCTTTTTGAAACAATTTATGATTGAATGCAATCTACTGCAAACTATGTAATCTATCCTCCTAGTATTCTATCCAACCAAAAATACACTACACGAGTAGTTGGGTTACTTGTATAATTCAGCTGTCTTACCAATTCAGGGGTACAATTCCTCGATGATGTAGCCCTGAACCTTCCAGTTTTCTCCACTAATCTTTGTAGCCACTCAGTCTCAATAATTGGAAATTCGCCAAAGAAAATTTCATGTAGATATGTGTACACATACCTTTCCATCCATTGTTTTTCACTCATGTGAGGGTTCCTGTTCTCTTGTCATGCAAACTCCCTTTCCTTTCTTTCCAACCACTCTGAGATATTATTCTTAGTCAGACTCCAAAAAATCCCCTTAATCGCAAATTATGGGTCCTAGCAACTGAACCATTTGTTGGTGCTAAGCACAGGTTGTAAGACCCTAGGTTCGAGTTATCTTTAACCAACAAAACCCACCAAACATCAACCATTTTGGCATCACCTTCTTACGCAGATGAAGTCTCACCCAAGGTATCTATTGGGACTGTGAGAACTGGGCTTTTGCAGTATTAAGGGAATGGTGGGTGGCCATCTCGTTCATTCTTCTTTATGATTTATGTGCGCAAGACTCTGCCCTTGTTCCTTCTTAACTACTTAGTGATTCTGATTTATATTATTATTATATTCTAGATTATTGTATATTTCATTTCTTTAATAGTTATGAATATTGCACCATGTTTAACAATAAGACAAATCTATATAGAATTCATCTAAACAAAATTCATAAGAAAACATATACAAGATAGAAAACACAATATTCAGTATCATCTCTTTAGCATTCCTTTATTGATTCTTCTCATCAATATATTGTTACATCTAATAACTCTGGAACCTAATCATATGGAGGAACTCATAAAAAAAAACCATAACTCAAAAGAGGAATAGTGAGGAACCAAATTTGAACCCCATTTTCCCATATCGTTACATATTTATATAGAAATATAGGGATAAAACCCTAATCTGTTCATCCCAAAAATTTCCCATTACAATGCATATTTCCCTTATCTAACTAGTTGTTCAGGTTACTTTTCCATTTGCATGCTTCTTTTCTAATGTTCTTTTATTTTTGGAATGTCGGGTTGTCATCCTTCTGTCATGATTTATTCTCTCACTTTCTTCTCTTTATTTATCCTCTGTCGACTTTATTCATATGTATGCATGATGTCTTTCTTCTATGCAGTTTCCTCTTGGATGCACCTTAGCTCCATGCTCCCTAGCTTTCCTTCTTCTTCTGCATACTTTTCCCATACTTAGGATTTTTCCCAAAACTGTATCAAAAATACAAAACTGTCTCCAAAGATGCCTGTCCAACAAAGGTCCAAGTCAAGAACATCAAGGTAGACACTCTATCCAATTCTAGTTCACATGGAAATCTCATAGAAATTGATCTAGTCAGTGATCTTGGGTTGGAGGTTCTTGATCATTCTAGCCCATATCCATTGGGGTGGATAAACAAGGATGTAAATATCAAGTTCAGGAAATAGTGTAAGATCAAATTTGTTGTAAGTGAAAATTTTATTGATGAAGTTGAGTTATATGTAGTATCCCTTAATGTGTGTGGAGTAGTGTTTGGAATCCCCTACATGTATATAAGGGATGCAATCTTCATGAGGAGAGAAAAAAAGTACTACATGATCAAGGATGGGAAGTCGTTCATTGTCAATGCATGTAAAGGTAAATCGAATATCTCATTGGTAAGTACCAACCAAGACAAAAAATTTATTAGTTCAAGTAAGAAGTATGTTTTTCTTTTCTCATAAGAGAATCATCTAAGTGATGAATTAGTAAGAAAAAAGGCATCCTTGGAGGGATGTACCAAAGAGAAAAAATATTATTTGGAGGAGTTTCTACAGGAATATAGAGGAGTTTTTCAGGATCCTAAAGGCCTACCACCTAAGAGGGAAGTGAATCATGAGATACAGTTGTTCGTTGACTCCCCATTTCTCAATATTGGGTTGTATAAATAGTCCATTTTGGAAGTAGTTGAAGTGAATAAATTGTTGCAACAACTGTTGGAGCAAGAAGTAATTCGACCAAGAAACTCACCTTGAGATCCACCTATTATCATAGTACCCAAAAAGGATGGGACTTAGTGGATGTGTATTGACTACAGAGATTTGAACAATATTATAGTCAAGAATTGACACCCTTTTTCCAATATTGATGATTTGTTATACTAGTTTCAACATTCCAAGTACTTCACGAAGTTGGATCTCAAGTCGAGATACCATTAGCAATGTGTTAAAGAGGAAGATACCTAGAATAATTCCTTCAATACAAGGCAAGGTTTGTATGAATGTTTGGTCATGCCATTTGGTTTATGTAATGCACCAACTACATTTATGAGATGGATGAATGATGGATTACGCCCATATTTAGATTCATTTGTTGTAGTGTATTTGGATGATATATCGGTTTATAGCTCTAGTAGGGAGGAGAAAATGTCACATCTCATGAATATGTTAGAGACTCTAAAAGAACACCAGATGTTGGCTAATCTCAAGAAATGTGATTTTCCTTAGTATTCATTGGTGTATTTGAGGTATGTGATCGGTGGAGGGGAGCTCAATATAGATCCCAAAACTATGGAGGAAATCATAAAATGGCCAGTTCCTACTAATCTCACTAAAGTTATGATATTTTTGGAGGAGCCATAATACCTATGAAAGTTCATAGCATCCTTTTCAATGGTAGATGCACCACTCCACGTCATAACAATGAGAAGTAAGAGTTTTCAGTGGGGAAATAATCAACATAAATATTTTAATGAGCTAAAACAAAATATTATTCAATCACCCATTCTCGCATTTCCTAACTTGCAAAATCCTTTCGAAGTGTAGAAAAATGCAAGTGGTTATGCTATGGCAGAAATTTTAATGAAAGCAGGTAAGCTAGAATGTTATCATTATGAAACATTTCATGGGGGAGGCTTAAACTACCCTACCTATGATAAATAAATATATGCCCTAGTTCAAGTTGTTAATAAGTGGAAGAATGGGAAAGGAAACCATTGTCCACACATATTTCTAGCCAGTGCAGTATTTGTAGGCCCTAAGTAATCTTCAACAAACCAAACATTACAAGTGGATGGGGGTTTTGCAGAAATTTCATCTAGTCATCAAGTTTAAGAAGGGAAACACTAATAAGTTGGAAGAAATTCTTTCAAGGAGACCCACATACAAGATTACATATTTGGTAACTCTTATGCACGTGGAGCCTTTTATCCATGATGCATACAAAGAGGGATACACGGAACATGAGGACTTCAAAGAGGTGTTTTAACAACTACATGGATAAATTCATGTAGAATAAGGTGACGATAAGGATGAAAATCATCTCCGAAATATGTTACTCTACAAGATAGACAAGCTCTATGTCCCTAAAGGTGAAATATTGCATCCTATTAGAGAGGCTCACACCTCCAAGGTTGCAGGACATTTTGGTGTTGGGAATATAGTTGCTAACCTGCAAAAGTATATGTGTTGGCTTGTAATACAAGAAGACATATCTCAGTTTATTACAGAATGCATACTTTGTTGTACTAGAAATCCCAATAATAGAAAGCAAGGTATATAACATCCCTTACCTATACCCTCTCAAACTTGGGAAAGCATTTCCATGGATTTTGTGGGTGGTTTTATAGTAAACAGGAAGGGACATGACTATCTTTTTGTGGTAGTTGATAGGTTTAGCAAGATGTGCATTCTTGTTCCCTATAAGATACCATTAGAGGATAAAAAGAAAAAAAAAATCTTTGAACATGATTGGGTGCACTTTGGGATACCAAGGGGCATCATCTCATACATGGATACCATATTTCTTAGTGCCTTTTGGACAACACTTTGGGAGAATATGGACACAAAGTTGAGGAGATCTACAACATTCCATCCATAGACATATGGGAAGAAAAAAGTGTCCAATAGGACTTTGGTACAATTTTTGATGGGTTACAATAAGAAGAATCCAAATACCTGGGATGACAATATAATCTACATTCAACAGTCTTATATCAGAGCAATCCATACTTCTACCAGTAAGTCCCATTTTGAAAATTTATTTGGATATTTTCCACCTTTTCCTTGGATGTTGTTTATGGACATGAAGGAGGAGTAAGGGAAGAAACCACAAGATAAGTGTTGAAAGTAAAGAAATTTGTTGAAAATATTAGACATATCCATTTGCAAGTGCATGAGATGATGAAGAATTCATGGGAAAAGTATAAGGCTAGACATGATCAACACAGAACTGAGGATTCATTCAAAGTGGGGGATAAAGTTTGGATATTTGAAAAAGGAAATATTATAGGGTCTAGTTAGAAGATCAAGGCTTTGTGGTATGGCTCTTTTTATGTATTGGAGAAGGTGGGAGATAATTCTTATAGACTCAGTCTACCCCCATACATTCACATTTACTTAATAGTGAATGTGGAGAATTTGAAACTTTGTGATCCTTTCATGTTCGATCGGGAGGTGTGGATTAAGTCATACCTATGATAGAGGACTTAGAAGTAGATTCTCAGGAAGATTCAACAAGAGAAACCATTTTTCATAGGAAGTATATAACTACAATATGGGGGAAGTATGACCTTTGGAAGAGTGGGTTGAAATGACAACTTCTAGGAAAAGAAAAATATACTCTAGGGAGAAGGTAGAGGAAACATTTCCTCACCTCATTCGTAAATATTTTGGGGGCCAAGATCCTACCTAAATGGGGGGTTATGGTTTGTAATGGATAATCATATGCGTTTTCATATATATTAGTTCTTTTTGGCTAGAAAAATTGGAGGAATTGGCTTGCAAGGCCCATTTTAGTTGTAGGTCCCAGTTTGAAGATTTGAGGTATGGAAGCTTCTGTATCCATTTTGAGGCATCAAATGACATTTTTTGGGTCAAAACTTTGCAATATTATCTCACGACCCCTTGATCCTATTTTACACATCGAGACTTTTCCAATGGTCCAAAAATTTCCTCAAATGGAGCTCGTATGCAAAATTTATTCCTCCTGCAAGTTGACTTACCTTGTTGACCACCCTAGTATGATCTAATGCCACATCATCCCCCATTACTCAAACATGTGGGGATATACATGTATGTATGTTCAAGAATATTATAGAAGGTCCAAACTTGATCACTAATTGAGGGTTGAGGAAGTAAAAACCCTAACCCTGGATGTCTATCGAGTTGTGTTAAATACCGGGCCACTAGGAGGAGAAGGGGTTCCATTCTTTTAGCATTGTATTTGTTCCATAGTTGAGTAGAGAATTTGGGAGTAGATTTTGAGAGCATAATAAAGGAGGTAGGAGATTCTATAGCATCCATTTAGGCCACAGTGTCAAAGGAAAATGAATAGGGAATTCCCCCCTTTCTTTGTACTTGCATTTCATTTCTGAAGAAAAGAGAGGAGAGCATAAGCCTCACCTTCCAATTGGATTATCTCCCATATTGGGTTTCCAAAGATACATCTTGTGCTCATTATTGTGAATGGTGTGTTCTTTTGTTTATTCTTTTATTTTCTGATCCAGGGGATCAAATTTTGCTCAAAATTCAAAGTGCTTGGAATCACTTCAAATCGAACGGGTGCGTAGGCCTCGTCGTCACGAACCCAATGCAACTCATTTGGGTTCAAACGGACATCGGATGAGAGACATATCGTGTTTTTTTCAAATCGTCAAATAGGAAAAAAAAATGTGTGTTGACTGTACATTCCATACAGATGTTGACATGGCAGGGTCATACAACATGTGGCAGGTGTTTGTTGGCAGTTGTGTGGATGAATTGGTGTCTGACACATGGCATGTTTGTGGCGAATTGAATGGTGACACGTGGCCCAATCAATGGCCACCACGTGTCACCTAGACAATGGTTTAAAACTTATGTAGTCGGCATGACTTGACCTCGCAACCTCCGGGCAAGGGGAAGAGCTTTGGGAAGGGTCGCCCAACCGGCACACCCACGTATGGTTCTCAACACATATATGGGATTTAATTTATTTGAATTTCAAATGTTGTGATTTGGGGCGCGGTCCGGGCCAGGGCTATGCCCCGACCCCTGTTCATATATATATACCATATAACCACCAACGCACACGCATTCCAACCCCATTACCATATGTTTTAAAACCTTGGCCCCTTTTTGTACATGCGTGTGGTCACATGGTGACCCATATGTCCATGGTTTTGGTTGTTAGGGGCTAGGCATGCCCTAATCGTCCTACAGTTCGCACCGTTTTGTGGTTGCACCCAGTGCTAGGTTTTAACACAAATATGAGCATAGAGGCTAGGTTGAGGACACAGAGGTGCATTTTGGCGATCCAGAGATAGCAAGTTTGAAGGGGAACTTCCAGGAAGCCTATCTTCTTCAATTTTTGGCCAAACCAGGTGCCGAAAAAGCCCAGCTAGGGGTTTTTGGACGTTCTGAAGCCATTGGAGCCATCTATTTGGAATTTTGAGAATTGTAAAGCACATATTTTATCACTTTGATAAAATAATACAAAAGATCCATTGGAAGTTGGACCAGGAGATATAGCCCAAGAGAGGGGTGAACTCCTTTATCATTTGTTGTGTTATGTGTTTTCTGTTCACTGTTATTTGCTATTGATTATATGCATCTTGAATGTGTAATTTCTATAAAATTTGTGTTTGCAAATTGATCCATTTGCATAAGTACACTTGAATTAAAACTTGCAAATATTTTCAAGAATACAAGTCTTTATCATTTGTAGATCAAGTTGGTATCAGAGCTTAGGTTTTTGAAGGCTTGATTATTTGCAAGTGTTTTTTTTTTTATGCTCACAAGGTTGAAACTCACAAGAGGAGAAGGTCAACTTGTAGAGCCAAGTTCTCATCCTTCAAGAAGAAAAATTATATCATCACCTCAAGCTTCAAGNAACAAGTATGGCTCATGAAGAGAGTCATGAACATATTCCTACAGAAGATGAAGATCTCAGAAAGGCTTTCATGGAAATGAGAGAAATGATGAAAATCTTGATGGAAGAAAGGAATACAAGGTTTCAAGGTGAAGGCTCCAACCCTTCAAAGCACAAGGGAGACAGTGGTGATAAGACTCCAAATGGAAATGGAGGGAATGGTGCTTCTCCACCACCCTCACCTCCATATTCCTCTTCTTCTACCAGTTCAAGACCTCTTCCAAATTCTCCAAAAGAACATGGTAAAACTCCTCTACAAATTCCTTTGTTAAAGCTTGATATTAAATTTGAATTGCCAATGTACAA
>JASDQU010108772.1:132339-143048 GCA_032191745.1 Picea mariana | reverse complement strand
TGAACCATTTTTGTTGCAAGTAAAAGCTCTTTTCCAGATGTAATATTAGTATATGAAGAGTATTCATTGGTTGAAGGCATATTGGGTGTTCCCTTGTACCTATGCAAGTCACACAAGTCTTTATACAATTCTAAAGGTAAATCATTTATAGCCACACAATACATAGTTTCCATCACACTGATTATTTTGGATTTCTCAATATCAATCATGAGTTCAACATGTTTTGTGATGGGTAAATATGATTGCCTTGATTCACTCTCCAACAGTTGAACTGAACGTTTATGAGCCTCAAATACAACATGAATATTTAACCCACCTAATTGGATTGTACTACTACCTTCTCTTGCATATGGCATATCTCCTTTGAATTTGACACACCATGAACACGCCTCAGATACAACATGAATATTTAACCCACCTAATTGGATTGTACTACTACCTTCTCTTACATATGGCGTATCTCCTTTGAATTTTACACACCATGAACACTTGATGCACTCTTCACCATTTGAACCTATTATAGGATATGCCCATTTGTGTATTAATTTCCATCCATATTTAAATGTTCTCTTAGGATCTACCCCATTACCTTTCTTTTTTGGAATACCGTCCTCTTCAATATTAATCTCATCCTCAAAATCAACATTTTCTTCAATATTTGAATCATCTTGCTTCAATTTAAATGCATCAGCAAGTGTTATTTGTCTTCCATGTTTTTTAGGTCTGCCAATTCTAGACATGTCTTCTTGATAAATTTCCTATTTTTATATAGAAAGAAAAAATCATTAAAAATAGATGAAAAAATATTATATTATATGATAATAATAGAGATTTCAATTGTTATTAAAAATAGCATTCACATAACTAAAGTGAAATTGTTATATAACTAAAGTAAAATTTTCATTAACCTAAACTCTTGTCAATATTTATAGTAAAGTATTGTAATTCACTCATTATATAAAATTTGCATTATGATGAAATTTTGTTCATATTTATCAATTATATAAAGAAAATATTAAATCATAATAAATTATATAACATTTATTTATTCTATTATTAACCAATAAATTTATTTTAAAATTATTTAATTTTACAATTTATTTTCTTTATTAAAATTTATAAATTAATATTAATTTAAAAAAACCATGATGTAATCATCAATATCATTATAAAATATAAAAGATAATAAATGACTTATATAGTAAATACTTACTTCAATCTAACCAAATATTTCATAATGTGCATTGCAAAACGTCATTCATAATTAAATTATGTCTATATCTATTAAACTTAGTTAATATAAATTGGTTATTTTTTCTTATGAATTATAAATTTATTAAGTTTAATATAAATTGGTTATTTTTTCTGATGAATTATAAATTTATTATTATTGTTATTTTATAAACTCAACTATAAAATATCTATCTAGTACCAATGCCTACTAGAGGTGATGATTACATTAAAATTAAAGGATGTGTTTTTCCTAATTAAATTACAATGTATTATTAGTTCACATAGATGCTGTAATTATAAAAAACATTGTTTCCTCAACTATTTTCAACTAACGCATTACACTATTAGTTTAAACATAAAACTAAATATTATTCCATTACTTGTTGTGAAAATTATTTATTCAATCCTTAAATTTTAATACCAAACATCATATTAAATCACGATGTCCATGCATGTTAATCATCATATTGATTATTGAGGAAATGTATGCACATGAGAGTTATAAATTAAGAAATTATTATGTCACAAATAATATCATTATATCCAATAATCTATCTTAAAATTCACCATTATAATTTTTATCAATTACAAAATAAACATTATAATTAACAAATTTTACAATTTTTAACAATCTTACCAATTCCATTATATTTTTATCTACACTAATCTAGTTGAAATTTAACTTATAATTAAAATATTCTAATTAGATTCCTTAACAACATACTCAAATTATTTGTAATTTATTTTCCAAATTCCATTTTATTAAATCTAACTTCATAGAAATTGTACATATATATAATATCTTTATCAATTCTTTTATTACTAATTGTAACTTTTCTTTAATTTAATTTACTTAACATAAAATTGCATACAATAATAATTCAACTAAATGTTTTTTTCTTCTTTTTATTGAGTAAAGTTAAACATTTGTAATTGGTAGTTGAATTAATTTCTTATAATTATATAACTAATTAACTAAAACTTAAAGAAATATAATTTAATAATCAACTAAAATTAAAAGAAACATAATTAATAATCAATTAAGACTAAAATAAACATATTAATATGCAAGCTATAAATATTAGCAATTAATTAAAATTAATAAAATACTCATTCGTGCGTTTGATGATAGGAAAATGAAACTCTCAACGTTGTAAAGAACAAATGAGGGGGACAAGATTCTCTATAAGTGGTAACCCAAAGTTTCAAATCAATTTTAACATTAATAAAATATTATAATTTGATAATAATCTTTTACATATAAAATGGACAAATAATTACCAACATTTTTTGGTAATTTAAAATAACTCATAATTAAATAACTAAAATTAAAAAAAATATAAACTAATTATCAATAAAAAAAAATAACAAATTAATAATCAATTTAAATTAAAAAAACATAATTAATAATCAACAAAAACTAAAATAAATATATTAATATTCGGGGAACAAGTGAAAGGCTACGAGCAACGCAATTAATTAAAATAAAAAACACCCCTAATTTTGAATTCATGTGAATATGTTTGAAAACCATTTTGTTTAAATTCTTTGTTCGCTTTACTAAGACGGTGTAGAAAAAAAATTATGAACTAAATAAACTATGTTTTTATTGGTGGAGTCTTCTACCTATTACCACAGGTAATAATAATTCAGTCTTGTCTATTATTATTTTCACTTATATCGGGCCGGGAGAAACACAAGCCACGCTAAAATTTTTAAAGAAGTTTACAGCGACATACGGTGTTGAATATTCAATTTAAAGAAGTTTACAGCGACATACTGTGTTGAATATTCAAAGCACAGAAAAAAAAAATTATGAACTAAATAAACTACGTTTTTATTCGCGAAGTCTTCTACCCACTGGATAATACTAATAATAATTTAGTCTTGTATATTATTTTTACTTATATTGGATCGGGAAGCCACACTAACATATATTGGGGCATTCTTTTAATACAAATATAAATCTCCCGAACACTATGAGTAGAGAATAAATGAACCTGTTAACACTGTAATAAATATCTTTTCTGTGACGAACGCAAATTAACTGGATGAATATGGTCTACAATGAAATCAAATCAACTGGATTAACATGTTCTACAGTGAAATTGATGATATACTATATAGGCAAATCGGTATAACTGGATTAACATGTTCTACAGTGAAATTGATGATATACTATATAGGCAAATCGGTATAAGGAGGAACGGAAAAAACATAAAAAAAAAATAAAAAAAAATTAACACAAATAAGCAGAGAACATATACGGTACAGGCAAATGAACATAGTCTACAATGAAATTGTTATAAGGTTCATGCAAATTGGTATAAGAAGGAACCGAAAGGGCATTAAAAAAAAATTAACACAAATACACAGAGAACAGTATACGGTACAGATAAATCGGTATATGGAGGAACAAAAAAGGTATTAAAAAACAATAAAATAAATTAACACAAATAAGTAGAGAGAATGGTATATAGAGAAGTGAAAATTATCCTGTTCGAAAATTCTACACCTACAATGGAACAAAAATAAGCGGAACAAAGAAATTGACTTACAGTGTAGAGTAATATATCTCCCAATTTCTGTGTAGTAATATATCTCTCAATTTAGAATTCACAACGCTATTGCTGGTGTCTAGAGAAAATACTTCCAATTCACAACACTGGTTGTTGCTGGTGTTTAGAGAATTCACCATTTGATTTTTCATCTCGTTTAATAAATAGAATATGCATGCATGCAGGAGCTCTATAAAAATAAAATTGTATTTTAGAAAAAATATAACCATTCTTTTTTTGAACTTACTTGACATATGAAAAAATGGTAACATTCTTTTTTTTATTACTAAAATATAGAGAAAAAGATTCTTACCATTATTTTTTATTACTAAGATATAGAGGGAAATGACTAATAAAAGAAGAAACTTATAAAAACAATAAAAAAAATAAAAAGTAAAACTTATTAAGGAAATTTCCAACCCATAAAAATAGTGAAAAGTGAATATATTAAGAAATTTTTGGTTACCCTTCAAATGAAAAAATATGAGATAATTTCTATTTCAAATTTGACAAGTGTTTTTTTTATATTAATTTTCATTTACATTGAAAATAATTTTAAACCATTCTATGAAAGACTACTGAAAGACTACAAGGCTCTTGAAGGGCAATAAAGACCTCAATTTTGATCCGTGATAGAGTTTCTAACCTAAAATGGTATATGGACTCTTCACTGCTCAAGAACGAGCAAGTTTCCACTATGTGGCCTCCAATATTCAAACTCAATCGTCCTCCTTCACATGATTTATAAAAAGTAGAATAGTTTAACTCATAGTTCACAAAACTGCAAACCTCCCTACCCAACCGAGAAGAATTGCCCTCGTGAGGAATCAAAATATTGTCGACGGAGATTGGAGCCCAACTCCTCTTCTATCACAGATATATCATCCCACTCATCGTGCTATCGTTCGAGCCATATTGGCTCCTCGTCAGGGCTATCCAAGAGGATACCGTCGAGGCTCTGGTATCCTAGCTCCTTCCTCTTCTCATCAAAGCGACGATGATCCCCCAGTCTCTCGGTTGCAGCAGGAGACATATAATGTGATAGTCAATTACCAGAGAAACACTCCTAAACGCTTCCAATAGAATATAGATGGAGTTGAAGCTCAGGTAAGTCTGGAGAAGGATATGACAACGGATTAAGAGGTTTCAAAGACTACAATTCGATGGATTCCAGATGTGGGAAATACCTGAGCTTGAGAGACTCGGTACTGGAAGATAGTGGAGCTCTATTGGCGCATGGAATTTCATGGGACGGATTCTCCAGACAAGTGAGGATGCCCGAAATATCCAGGAAATTATCTCCCACCTTCATCCCTCCTCTAAAAATACGACAGTTTGAGTCCCTACTCGCCATGTGCAGTTTGGTCATGGCCACCTCCAGGAAGACAATGCCCAGGGCGCTTCAGCAGAGCCACCCTCTCCTGGATTATGGGTACCTCTTACCATTTTTGTTTTTGAATGTATCCGAGTAGAAAATATTTTTTGTTGATTCATTATGTTTTTAAACATTTTTTTATGGAGAACGACTTGACTTGTTCTTTTGTTGCTGGTCTAGTTTATTAAGTGGCATGTCAATAACAATGAATTAATAAAATTTTATCTATAATTTGTTAAAAATAAAAGATAAAAGATAGAGAATTTGAAATTAAGTGGGAAAGATTTTCTTTGTTATTAATACAATTTATTGAGATAAATAATAAAAAAATTTAAGAAGGTATACATATCCTACATCCTATTAGATTTGAACTTGAAACTTCTTAAAAAGAAACACATATTCTTAAACATTAAACCCACTCAAACTATATATATATATAACTTTATTAAGCCAAAAAGATTAACCTTTAGAATTACTTCAAATATCGATGCGTTTCATTCTCTACCCTAATTTCCTCACCTGTTTGGGGGTTTCATATTGGATCGCCGACCTATGAGCGTTTTATTTTCTGCATAAGCGTGGTAATGAGCGTGGACCATGGTACAGTTTTTTGTTGCTGTATTTTTTACAATTTGTTTAAAACTTACCTTGTTAAATTTTAATGGCGAAAATACAGCATACAGGAGAAGGTCAAAAGATCGTTGTAGAGCAGGAGATGGAACCTTCTGCGAGCCGCTTGAAATGCCAATGCTAACACTAGAGATTTCCATACTGTGCTCGTCCTCATCTTAAAAGGTAAACCCTAAATATCAAAGCAATCGGGTCAATGCAGTGCCATGGTACGCAGCATAACCCATATATATATAGATAGTTTTTGTACCTGAAATGGTTCAGATTTCGTGCGAGACACGATGGATCAATGGGTAACTCAAGTTTTAGCACGAGGAGAGTAGATATCTTTCTTTTCAGATTTTGACGAAATGCAAAGTTCAGTGGATAGACTCATTTGAATATCCGTGTTTTGCTTCGCAGTAGCCCTTCCTATTTTGAGATCGTGGGATGGGCTGTAGATTGAGTGGAATGACTGTAATTTTAGTCTTAAGCAGACTAATGACACCTATATCAACCAACCCAAAAATGCTATTCCTGAATAAATTTGTAGATCTCTCTTTGCTGTACTGTTATATAGTGGAGCGGCCGAAATCATGTTTCATACTTAAAGTATGATTCGTGGTGGGGTTAGCAGCGTCCCCGGTGACAAAGGAAAGGCAGGGGAGAAGGTCAAAGATCATCGTAGAGCAGGAGATGGCACCTTCTGGGACGCCCATTACTGCGGCTTGAAATGTAGATACGAATTTAATGTTAAACTTTTGATGCAGTATCATATCGGACCTCAAGACGTTCAATGTATCTGTTCGGTCAAGTCGACTTAAGTTTTTTCGCCAGAATGATGCTACCAGAGACGTTAGATTAGGTGAAACGGTCAAAATTCTGGACTACGGCACAGTCAAGTTGATAGAACTTCGATGATCTTATTGCAGAAGCTTGTTGCAGCTGGAGCGAGTGTTCAGAGGTAAATGAAGAATCATTTTGTGATGGGACTTCTTTTTTATCTTTCATTTTCAAAAGTTGTTGACAAAAGAATATCTTTGTTGAATTCTTTAGAGAAAAGAAAGATCTTGGATCTGGAAAATAGAGCGGATATGATCCTTGTTCAACATATGAATAACACCTGGTTCAAATTTTCAGTCCTAATTTAATTTTTTGGGCACAAATTTGTTTTTCTTTAATGAATGAAGCAGAAAATAATCTGAAATCAGTTTTGGTTGCATATAATTAAGGAGTTCCTTGAAGTTTTCTTTGACAGAATTACCTTGTTTTGGTTTTGCATAGAATTAGATAAAAAGTCGAAATAATGTTTCGGAAGGTAAAGAAAATGTTTATTAAATATAGTAAATTTTATTTACAAACCCTAATTAAAATTTATATTAAGATTAAATTTAATAAATTCAAAAAAGTCTTTCTACATTCATCAACCACAATTATGTGGCTGTGCTAATTTTATTAACATTGAAATATAAAACTTCCCCACCTCCAAATAACATATTTTATCCCATAGTAATCCTTGGCCGAATATCTACTTAACCGTTATAAATAATTCAATATTTATCATACCTCAATGCGGAGAATATAGATGTTAATTTTTATCACCAGTACTACTTTCATAATTAATATGATCAAATAAATATTCATTCACAAAAAGAAATGGACACGTTAATTCTCTGTACATTCGTGGCCGACCTTTATTAAAGGATCGTTGTAGTGATACGTCCGAAAAGTTTAAATAATTTTGGTAGCAAAGAACATAAAATACGTTCGATATCAATAATGAAAAAATATAAAATGCTATAAATTGGAACAATACAAATTATCATAAAATAGATTGATTTCCAATGCTGGAGGCAGAAGAAAAGCACACAATGTCAGCGACAGTAAGAATTTTTAATTTTAGAGAAAACAGTAAAAGCAGTGATAGCATTTCATGTAAAAGCACACCATGTCAGCGACCATCAGAATTCATTAATTAAAAATACGCATTATATTTTACACTCAATTCTACCATAACTAACTTTATTAAAAAGGCTCCATTGACGTAACTTATGATAAGAAAAGCTAACAAAAACATAACGTATAATAAAACTAAAGGTTAGAAGAAATATAATAAAAGCTGGCGAAATCTGTAATGATTTGACAAGGAATATTGGTAAGAGGATAGAGATATGAAGTTTACGTACATATGAAAAAGTATTGCCAATCATATTCAAATGGGATATAAATATACTATAAAAATATTGTTTTAATATTATAAACTAATAAAAAAGAGAATTGAAAAAGGCTTGTATCAATGGTATCATCTTTAAAAGCCGAAAATAAAGGTTAATAAGTGATGAAGATATTATATACATTGTTATGAATAACATCTATGGTTGGTGTTGATATGCAAAGGTATAATTCTTATGAGGCTTGATACAAACCTTCCAATATCAAGTACATAATTTTTAGGAGTTGTACAAGCCTTTTAGGCACTAATATGGACCCCTTAGGTAATACCCAAAATATGTGTAATTAATAAGTATGTGAAGAATTTCAATTTACTTAATTATAAATTTTTAATATATATTAATATTAAAATATGTTAAAATTGAATATATAATTATTAATTTAAAAATTTATATTAATATTAAAATATGTTAAAATTGAATATATAATTATTAATTATAAATTATTAGAAAAATTCTTAAGGAACATGTATAAATACTTAACAAAACTGTTTTCTATTTGTTATAATTATTATTACTTTCTATTTAACTTTAAAGTAAAAAAATTTATAAATTATAAAAAAAAAAACTAGTAAATAACTTAAGATTTCTTATTATAATCTCCATGTTACTTGGTACATCAATTTCTCCGTGGAGAGAAACCATTATGTAACATTTGTATATTGAGATTTGCTGCAACCAAGAAATTGTTGCCACAATGCCAACTATCATTTTTCCAGATGTAGTAGAAGTGTGATTGTTATATGCATGTGGAGCTATGACCTGAATTTGTTGAGCCATCACGTGGAATAGTTGTGAACTCCCTTGAAGGAGATCGCATGGAAGTTTGGTCATATATACGAAGAGCACAAGAGAAAAGTAGATCAATTTGTCTTGTTCGAGGTTAGGATCGAAGGAAAGTTTTTGACGGGCCAGGTCGAGGTGTTCTTTGAGGCCTAATACATTGAGGGTCGAGCCACAGGTTAATCCACGGAGCATGCTGGAGGCAAGTTTGTAGTAGAACAAGGTGATACAGCTCACAAATCTACATTTTCTATGATCCTATGTGTACGTAGTAATTTTTTTTTCCATTTGGAGGCAACGTGTGGCACAGAAGTGAGAAGCTAACATCTCAGCAAAAAAAATTGTTGTTAAAGAAATCGACGAAAGAGACATTGTTCTAAGGAGGCAGAAGTCTATGTTTGTGTGAGCCTGGAAAAGAATGCGTAAAGGCATTGTTTGCTGCTAGAGGAGTATGCTACACTGGAAAAGTATTTTTGTTTGCAACATATTTGTGAATTTTTGGTGGAAGAGAATATGCATGGAGTGTTGTGTGGAGTGCGCTACACTAGAAATGTTTTTTCTTTGCAGTATTTGTTTTCTACATATTGTTGCTTGTGTGAAAGTGCATGAAAGTTGTGGGATGGATGGTTACGTGGGGTTTCATTCTAGGGTCATAAGTGGTCATTAAAACAAATGGGTCATGGTAATTGACATTTATTTTAGTACTCATCAAATGGATTCAATGTTATGTGTGTCTAAGTAATGTGCAACTGAGATGTTTCTGTAAAATTTTTTTTAAGGGAAAGTAGCAGATGCATTTTCGGTGGTAACCGACATCCCATAATTGGTATATGGTCTTGGATTTTTTATTGTTAACTTACCTATTGAGATTCTCGACTTCAATATGAAGGTGATATTATTTTGTGAGAATTCTCCATACCAAATGACAAGTGAAGAATGAAGATCCAAGATGGAGGATGAACAAAGATGTTGAAGATGGAAGACAAAGACAAGACAAAGACACAATTTTTTGCATGATCCATATAAGAGAAGCTTGTAAATGCATCAAGGTCACCACGCATGGCACAAGTAAGGTTATTGTATGTAAGTCTCCCATAGTAAATTTTGTAGTGAGATGCATGATCGGTCGAGACCGAAACCTCAATAGATTTGTTTTTCTCCAAGTTGTATTGCCTCAACATAGGACAGTTAATTTCCCCATATTTGTTGTAATCCATGTTCTTTTTGTTCAGAAATATGTCTTGTAGTGAATATTCACACATATTTATCTTGTTTCATGGGGGAAAGTGAGATGAAAGAATCTCAAAGCATGAGGGACCAACTTATGAAAAAGGTTAATATATTGATGAACCACATAGGTGAAAACTATTTTTACAGAACTAGCGATTATTATGGTCGGTACCCATATATCTCGATATATGAATATTTTTTATATGAACATCAATAATCTGGTTTATGTAGGTATGGGAGAAATACATAGAAACATTTGTGGATAAATCTGGGAGTGATGAAATCCAAAAAATGAAGAATGAACCAGTAACAACAATCAACAAGCATATCCAACAAGAGAAAACAAAAGGACAAAAGATACAAACAACAAGTATTCATTAATGGGGAGTGTTGGAATATGTAACTCATACTTGTTGCTTGTTATATGATTGTTCTCATGACTTGTTGAGGAGGTGACATGATAAGATGACATGTGAGTATAGGTTAGTTTATAGATAAGATTGAGTGAGTGGACATTGTTTGATAAGATCCTAGTTTGGTGTGTGGTTAAGATATTCTCTCGACCTCTCATTCTATGGTTGTAATAAGTTAGATATCCTAACAACATGTAAAATATATATAATGAAGTGACAATGTATTGCATTGGTATTCACTATTGAAATAAATTATTTGAACCAACCCCATTCGACT
>JASDQU010108772.1:106728-116977 GCA_032191745.1 Picea mariana | reverse complement strand
TTTTTACACTTCTTATAAAAAAAAACACTTTGAAAAGTAAAGGATTCCTCTTCACGTCTCATTCGCAACAACTTCTAAGAAATAATTTTGTTGAGACATATTTTCTGTTTGTTCCATTATGGGAAATATTTTCTCAGTATCTACCTCTAACTCCATGTCCTCCAGAGAAAAGATTTGGATGTTGTTTTCTATAATATTATCCTCTTCCTCTTGCACTAAATCAATCCTTTTATTTCTCATCGGGATCTTATGTGAACTCTCAATTTTCTCATAGGGAGGATTATTCTGCCCCCCTCCACTTGAAATGCTATTGAAAAACTTTCTAACTGTGTGAGTCGTTCAAGTATTACTCCGAGATGTGGAATTTTTTGTAGTAACAACTAGAGAGTGGGTGCTCCTTTCACTGGGACCTTTTCGCTTTGTTTATAAAAATCATTAGTATTGAGTAGTGTTTCTAGGTCACCAACATCATGTACATGAGAACTTTGGTTGTTACCTTCTTCTTCTTCATTGAATATATTTTTGATGGATGAGTTACTCAGTCCCACCGAAAGCATATGTTCTAAAAATATTTTGTTAGGATGAAATCCATTTATCTTTTCAACATACTTTAAATTCACAGTGTTGAAATGATTTGCAAACTCATCAATTTTATTTATGTTTCTGAAAATAAAATCTCCAATCTTCCAAGGCAACGGAATAAATTTATTTTTCCTTTTTTCATGGAAAAAATGTAGACATAAGTTATATTGCCTTTCCACCACTGTAATGAATAATTTTTCAGATACATGATACAGGATAAAGGAAGGATTTTTTTGGAACATAATATCCTTATGACACTATGATTATCCATTTTTTCTATCGTTCCCTTTTTCTCTAAGAATCTGTTAGCTTGGTCAGATCTCCTTGGAGTATTTTCTCCCAAAAACAACATTTTGAAGACTGAGACAAAATCAATATAAACTTCATAAAAATACATAAGGGTATTATGTTTCCATAGTGCCTCATACTATAAGGTAACTAGATCTATTTCATGATTCACCCTCTTACTTATGGTCAAGTTTAGAAATTGACAATAATATACAATAGTGAATATGAGATAAGAAGCCATAAATAATTTTTTGTCATTTTTATAATGTGATAATTGGGAAGTGATTTCAATAGAAATTCATTTTCCCTAGTCAAAGTTAGCATGTTATTTACTATCAAATATAAAATATATAAAATCATGTGATAAATAGTAACAATGGTTTCATGACCTATCAACTTGGTAAACAACCACACAATTTCTTGATAGGGGTTTTTAAAAGACTCAACCTGGATCCTAGTTATGTCTTTTGTAATAGACGCATGATTCTCCAAATATTCAGTAATGAGGTCTAGCCCATTGTTATTTTTCCTCAAATATATCTGTAGTCTTCTCCTTTGAAGGTAAGCATCAACTCTAGGATCTTAAACTTCTTGCAAAAAACTTTCAGTGAGAGGGAAATCGGAGAATGATCTTGGAGTTGTATAATTCTCTGGCTTGGAATGTACTTATTGACATACCATGAAACAATTTATTTATAGTCAAAAACCTCAGTAAGACACCAGGAACGAGAAATTCCACATGCCCAAATTACTTCTTTTTATGAAGGAGGGGAGGAGTAATATGAATATACTCTTCACCATTGAAAGTTATGGTCCTCACAACCAAATATATTTAAAGTATCACCACAAATGTTTTTCTAGAATATGCTACCATAGGTTGTGGAGAGTATTTGTTCAGCTGGATAATAACTTCAAATAAATCTTTTTATAGAGATGACGATAATATAATCCCTTGGAAAATGGAGAATTAACCCAATTTAATGAGAATTCCTAGATCCTTTCATCATTAATGATGATTTTTTCAGATCCTGCACAACACTTGTTATCATTAAACAACACTTAATGAATATTGTGAAAATCAAGAAAATGTTGGGGACAAACGAGAGAAAAATTTAATATGGAGGTTTTCATGAACCCACAAACCTAGGAACCCACAAACATGGGATTATGGATGATCAAAAAATATGTTAAGTGTAGAAAGGTGGTTGGTCCGACTTGTGTGTACAAGGAATAAAAAACTTAAGGACGCGACACCCACAACAAATCTAATGGTCAAAATGTAGATCATAGGACTTTGGGTGCAAAGTGGAGATAAAAAATCTTAGAGGATGAGGGCTAAAACCCACAAGGTTTAAAAAATGGCTAAGTGTAGTGTAGAAATGAACTTATGATATGGGAAAATGGATGGAGATGAAGGTCCACCAATCGATGAACCCATGATCACTAAAAAATGACTAAGTATGGTAACTAGAAAGGGAGAGAAGAAGGGATAAAATAAAGAAGGAAACAAGGTGAGGAGTAGAAGAGGTAAAAGAAATGGAAGAAAAAAGTTGGGAAAATAGATCAGGGAAGGAAAAAACCCAGAAACGGGAAATGATCTCAACAACTAGCTCTAATTGTTGGATGATAACCCCCAGTGGGTTGTCAAGAACACATAATATTCATGACTAGGTGCTTCCATCCATTGAGTTATGGAGTTAAAAGGTAAGGATATACAAACTAAGAAAAATAAAAATTATCTACAAGGAAATGATAAAATTTTAGGCAAAGAAACCCTTCAATTTTTTCCCATTAACAGGGAGCGTTAACATTTTACTCTTCATATATTTGAGCATATAATAATTAAAACCCAAGATATTTTCAATGATGTGTGGTCCAATCCACAGTGATTCTAATTTTGTTTGCATTGATGGTTTCTCCTTAGCTTTGTTCCAGAGTAACACCAATTCTCCCCTTTGAATTTTTTTACAGTTGCATTCTGATCAAAATATATTTTGAAACTTTGTTGTCTCTGAGAAGTTATATTCAAGGATTTACTTTGTTGTTCCTCCAATTTTAATAATTGGTTGAATCTCTTTTGCATAGGTGAACTATCTTCTGCAGCCTCTGTACTAACTACAAAAATCAAGACATTTACCTCGAGGCTGATTGGAATTTTTTATTCTTTCCCATAAACCAATGTAAACTGAGACATCCCAGTGCTATCTTTCAGAGTCATTATTCTCTCCCACAATGCATCAGTCAACTTCAAATGTCAATTCCTTTGTTTGTTTTCAACAGTTTTCATCAATATCTAAATAAGTGCCTTATTAGTGGATTATGCAAAACCATTCCCTTGAGGATAATGACTTCCCCATAACAATCCCATATTCTCCACAAAATTCTTTAAATTTTGAGTCAATGAAAATCAAACCTTGAGAAAATATTATCTTTGAGAAACTTAATCAACTCTTTAGAATCAATAATTTTTAATGCCACTTCTTCTGGCCACTTTGTAAAATAATTTGTAACGGTGAGGATATATATATTTCCTTTTCTTGACTTTGGATTTATTGGTCCAATGACATCAAGTCCCCATTGGAAAAATGGTTGTTCTATATATAGAGGTTGTAATGGCATTCCTGATTTTTTTTATTTTCCTTGAAAATTGTTGACAAGATACACATTTCCTTATGCTATCATATGAGTCTTTAAATATTGATGGACAATAAAAACCATCTCTTATTATATTATGGTAGGTGGAGGTAGGCGCAATATTTCCACCACATATTTCTTCATGGAATTATTTCATCAATTCTTGAGGTTTCCTTTCATCAACACATCTCGAAAATATACCATCATAGTTCCTCCTAAAAAATATATCAACAATAAACACATATTGATTCAACTTCATCTTCAATGTTCTTCATTCTTTAGGATTCATGGTGTCTCGAAATTGTCCAAACCTCAAGTAGAATACAATATCTCTATACCACTCTGAATATGCCATGGGTTATCCTATTGAGATTGAAATCATTCAATCCAAAGAGTCACTATTTGCAATGATATTACATAAACCTTCTCCTTTAACTACCTTTACAGGTTTAATTTCAATATCATATTTTTGAATCTTTGCTAGCCAGTTTTCCCATTTCCTTTCTCTCAATTGTTGATTTAAAAGCATCTTCATAGGAGAGGATGAAACATACGTAATGAAATGAGAATTTAGTATGTAAGTCTAAAAGTGGCCCACCACTTTGAAAAGAGACATGGCTTGATTCTTCAATTCTGAATATCTCAATTCATAATCATGAAGGGTCTTGCTCATGAAGCTAATTGGAAATTCTTTACCCTCGATATTCCTCTGAGTAAGAATAGATGCAACAAACATTTATGTACTGAAAAATTAAATGATGAAGTCTCTTTGAAAATATGGGATAATGAGGATTGGAGCTATAGTGATTTCCTTTTTGATATTATTAAAAGTTTCTTATGTAACCGCGGTCTAGTCAAACCTCTGGTCCTTTTTCAACAATAAATTGATCGACTTCACAATACTTGCATAGTCAGGGACAAATTTGCATAAAAAATTAATATTGCCAAAGAATGATTGGACTTCTTTCTTATATGATGGGGAGTTGAGTTCATTTATATCCTTAATTCTTTTTGTATCTATATATAGTCCTTCCTTGCACACATTATGACCCAATAGTTTTCCTTGAGTTAAAAGAAATAAGCATTTCTTCACATTTAAGGAAACACCATATAATCTACACATGTCAAAAACATTCCTCAGGTGATGCATGTGATCACTCCTTGTTTTTTACTGTATTGTTAAATTATCTTGATGATCCACCATGCATTTACCTATCAACCCCTCAAAAGCATGATCCATATCCCTTTCAAATGTAGCTACTTCATTTTTTAAACCAAATGGAATTTGAGCATATGTATATGTCTCCCAAGGTGTTATGAAAGTTGTGTTTTCTTTGTATTCTTCAACAACCAAGACTTGATTATACTCAGAAAAATCATATAACATGGACATGCAGGATAATCCCATGAGTTGTTGGAAAAAAAACTCCATATTAGGCAAAGGGTAATTATTATTCACACTTGATTAGTTAACATCCCTGAAATCTACACACATCTGAATCTCCCCATTCTTTTTTCTTACTATCACAGGGTTTGAAAGATAATCGCAATGTTTAATGGGGTATATTATTCCATCCTTATTTAATTTATCCAATTCAACCTTTACCATTGGTTTTAATTTGGGGTTCATTATCCTTATCTTCTGTTTGATAGGCTTTGCCCCTTGTCTGAAGGGAATAACATGTTGAAATATTGTTTTATCATATGCCTTCAAATCATCATAACTCCATGCGAACACACCAATATATTCTTTAAATAATGCGACATATTGATCAACTTTGTCAATTGTGTAATCAACTCCCAAATTGACGTATTTTGTGGAACTATCAGTTCCAATGTTATTTTTTTTTGTTTCTTATACCTTTCGGAGTGATACTTATTCCAATAGGTTTCTATCATGATCGTCTCTTGTAAAAAGAGTCTTATATTGAATACAATTCCTCGGACAACAATTATGATATTGTCTTCATCTTCATCATCATTCATTAAAAAAAATTCCAATTCTTTATCATTCTCAAATACTTGTAAATACTCCTTATTATCAGGTACATAAGGTTTAAATACTATTTTTACTTGAAATGATGTTTTTCTTTGAACCTCGTCTAGGTTTGATAGTGAGGCCGCCAAATCCAAAGAATTTTCCTTCTGATTTTTGTCTCTTGGGATGAAAGAAATGTTGAAAGAGCTTAAGGCTTCCATCAATTCATTAACTCTTTTGAAATATAGCTTGTGTTTGTCGTTTTTAATCTTATACCTATTGGTGACTTGATTTATCACCCACTTTGAGTCACCTATGATAATTATATGTTCTGGATTTGTTTCATACTTATAACAACAACCTCCATTTTCCCAAATGGATCATCCAACTATGTCAAAATATTGTCTCTTTGTTGAGGGATCTTTACCACTTCTATAGAAGGAAGATTTATCCTTAGCTTACTTAATTCCTCTACAACATTGTATTTTATCTGGGTAGGGTTTGACATCAGGTGTTTCTTGTTACTTCTAATGTTATTTGTCACATTTTCATTTTCCTTTTTATCATTCACCTTTTCTTTATCTTTTTCATTTTCCCTTTCAGAGTCATTTTTATTCTTGGCTTTATTTTCAAATGTTCGTGTTTGAGAAAAATTCTCTTGCGAGTCAGGGTCATTATCTCCTTCTTCAAATATATACATAGACGTCTTCCATCTATCCATCCGTAAAATTTTAGAACTTTCATTAGGTAAAAAATCGTTCCCTTGCACAACCATTTTCTCATCATATACATCATCCAAAACAAGTGCATTTGGGATTGGTTTCCTGGGAACCCTTTGTCTTTGCAGATTATCCTTGTTTTCAAGCCTCACTCTATTTTCTTGGGGAGGGTTATTTGCTTTCTCTTGGACTGACATTATCGGATTTGCTACATAATTATCTACCCTTCTTAATCTGGTTATCTCATTTTGTATTTTCCTGATGGTTCTATCCATTTGTGCAATTTCAATTATTTTCTTAGTTTCTTGTGTCGCCACACAGTTTACCTTCACATATGGTACGGTTCCCTTAAAAAAATCTCCTCCAATTGTTTTATTTTGGATCGGTCATGACTTATGCCCTTATTTATTTATTGATCTAGAATCTCCTTGGTCATCAATATTTAGGCCTACCAACTTCTTCTGTACTTTTCCCAGGATAATATCACGGTCAACACCCATATCAATCATAATTTATTCCATATAAGTGGCCTTAATCATTGCTTCCTCCAAGGTATCCATCTGCTATGTTCTAATAACATATTTTACATTTGGGGGCATCACATTATTATAACAACTAAGTATCATTGGGTCATTAGGTATTTTATCTTTTGCAATCTTACTCAAGGTTTTGTTAAACATTAGATTAAAATCTTGTATTGTCTCATCCTTCCTCAAACTAATTTGGGTAAAATTAGTGAGAAGGGTATCATATGCAACTCAAGGAATGAATATAGTCAGGAACATGGCTTCAAGGTCCTTAAATGAGCCAAATGACATAGTGGGTAATTTCATATACCATTCATAAGATCATCCTGATATGGTTTGAAGAAATAACCTTACCATCACATCGTCATATTCAACACGATGAAAATAAAAAAATCAAGAAATAAATTAAGGTGTCTTTTGGCATCAATTGTTCCATCCCTAGAAAATTCTTTCAAGGTTCCCTCAGGGAGAACAAGGGGGTCATGTTTCTCACCTCAAATATTTAAGGGGGAATCTCTTACTCTTCTTTAGTTTCAAAATATTAGGTCTTCCAGATTTATTCCACCACCTTGTCCACCTCCTTGTCTTTCTTCATGAGGTTCTCTTCATGGTTATTCTTGTGGTTGTTTATTCGTTCCTTCCATGTTGAGAGAAATTTTAGGTATATGTTTTCCACTTCTTAGAATATAGAGTTTCTTGCTTTTACTGCTGGTAATGGGTCCCTTGTATTCGTAAATATTCAATCCCAACCTTGTCCTTGTGTTTCTCGAGCTAATATTTCATTTCTCTGGTCTTGTCGCTTGTCTCTCCTATATCTACAAAGGATTTCTCTTTCTTCTTCTTGGACCAATGTCTTCCAAGATCTATCCAATTTTTCTCTGGTCTCAGCTGTCGTTATTACCAGATTATATAATTCATGTAGGATGCTTCATTTATTATTTATTCCAATTTCCAAGTGGAGATGACCATCTTGGGGAAAGGTCATGTATCTTTCAAAAATGTTAAACCTGATTTAAAATTTCAACTCATCCCCAGTATGGTCGCCAAAAATGTTGATGCTTGAATCCTTTATGACTGAAACGGAAACCTCACGGGGATACAAACCCCTATGCATTTTTATAGAGGTGGTAATCCTATTTGTTTCAAGATTTTCTTAGAATTCTAGATTTGCGAAATAATATAGGACTTTGAGAAAGTCCATTGTGAAATTCAAAGAAATGTAAAGATTGCAACAAAATAAAAAGTTTTGTTTTTTTAAAGAGATTTTATGAGACATGACCAAGAACCTCACACGTCACATATTTGAAAAAGATAAGAAAAATTTCCTCACATCCATCATAGTTAAACTAAATATTTTTTATCACATAAAATAAAATAAGATGGTTTGCATGCATAAGATAACTTTAATAGAGTAAACACATGTGAGGAAAAATAAATATAATGATATATCAATCTAAAATATTTATACTCAAAACTGAGAGTCATAAAATATAGTCAAAACTGATCCTGAAATAGTTCTCTTGGTATTTTTGAAAAATACAAAGTCTATTACAAAGCCTTGAAATTTAAATGCATTTGTCCTTAGGACTAAGATTGTGGCTCATGCGGACCATAAAGAAAATATAAACAACAAATAGGTTGTGGAAATAACATGGTGGGTGATGAAAGAGTAGAAAGAACTGGAAAGAAGACAATAATAAGATATCAGATTTTTGTTAAACCTTTCTAGTCAAAGACGCAAAGTAACTGTAACATCCCCAAAAATAAATTATTATTGAAGTCTGAAAAAATACTTAGGAATTTATTTCCGTTTTTGTTAAATTCAAAATTGGAAAATTATTGCCATCTATGGAAATTCTGAATTTCAAATTTAGTTAAATGCAATTTATTTTTGGTGATTGTTGGGCAAAGATTTGATTTTCCCAACCAACTCTTTGACTAGGACACTTATAAGAAAAAAATATTTTTTATATTTATTGCTGAGAGACAAATGGAATAGCCAGGTTGAAATCAACTGACCATGACTCCATGAGTGGGGAACATGTTGGAACTACCTCAGGCCTAAATGTTACAAGTGGAAAATTAGGAATTTGGCCAATGACAATCCCAGAAATTCATGAATTTGTAAAGCTGCAAAAATTCCCAAGGGGAAAAGACCTAAGCACAGATGCTTTTGCATATATAGCATATGGGAGGAGGTAGGACATTTCCTAGTATTCTAAGGATGGGTTATCACTTGTAGTTATCAACACTGGTTTGTGGAGTGTGAGGCAAGAAGAATTTTTCTAATTCTAGAAGAGGACAATAGTTGAGGAGGAGTTCTAGAGTTCGCTCTCATGGATTCATGGTCAGGCTAGGTGGTTAACAGAACAAGTAGGTTGGATGTTTCATTCTATGGTTGGGTGGAACTTGGTTGTTCCATTTGTTGTTTCATCATTTTACTCAGATATGTCCATCTACTCTTCCCTGGTTGAATTTTTGTTGATTAAATAGTTGATACCTTACATTTTACATATTTCTGGATGAATGCTCGCTCCAAACTATATAACTGTACAACTAACCAACGAAATATTGAGTGACTTTTCAGCATAAATATATATATAAACACATGTTGTTGCCATTACAAAGTATTCTAAGCTATCTAAATATCTAATACAAAAAATAAATTATTTGACCATTACATAAATGTTCTCATGAAATACGACTGTCTTTATTATAGAAGAAGGTTATATTTGTTCTCCTTTTTAATAACCTCAGAAACAAATGTACAAGCGACATGAATGCCTAATCAACACACTACCTATTACAGAGTGTGCATAAGACGAGTCTTTAAACTCTATATATAGTATATGTGACCGAAACTTTGGAATAGTGAAATTCATACTCCATACGGGGTTTTCCCCTTCTAGGCTTTCCACCAAGGATTGAATTTACAAGTAATTAGCTACCCTTGGAAGCCTGGGGTAACGTTATCATATCAACAAAACCTTACTATGAAAATCTGTACCATAGTGGATAGAACCTGGAAACTAAGTCTAAAAATATGGATGTTGGAACTCAAATACCTTTTTCGAGTCTAATGATAATCAGGTCCCTTGAGCGTGAAGATCTGAATCCTACAATAGATTATGGGAATTAGTAAACAAAATTATGAGGAAGAAAATGATTAATATAAATGAATTTATATTCAAAATCTAGTAAATAACGAAATTTAAATATGAGAAGTAAGTCACATACACGATAAATCAACGAAATTTAATACTAAAGAATTAACACATGATTTTTTCTATCTTGTGGTTGGAGTGGGATATTCTCTCATTGTTAAGGTCCTAACCCGCACATAGGCAGATCAATGTATTCGGATGTAATAAAGGTCAATATTAATAAGACCTTTCAATAAAATAGAATAAGGCAGATGTAAGAAGACCTAATAGAAGCTTCCGCTTCTAGAAGGATCTTCCTCTAGATGCTTCTTTTTAGTATAAATAGGAGTCGAGGGTATGAGAACCCTAGCTTGGATA